>OMLM01006294.1:81579-94751 GCA_900302695.1 Helostoma temminkii | reverse complement strand
AATACAACAAAATTATAAGGAAAACCCAACAAATCCCCCTTTGAGCAGCACTAGGCAACAGTGGAGAGGAAAAACTCCCTCTTTAAGAAAGGAAGAAATCTCCAGTAGAACCAGGCTCAAGGTGGGTGGCCATCTGCCTCAGCCGGTTGGGGTGAGTGGAAAGAAACAGAGAAAGCTCTAACCATAAGCTTTATCAAACAGGAAAGTTTTAAGTCTAGTCTTAAAAGTACAGACAGTGTCTGCTTCCCGAACATGAACTGGGAGCTGGTTCCACAGGAGAGGAGCTTGATAGCTAAAGGCTCTGCCTCCCATTCTACATTTGGAAACTCTGGGAACCACAAGTAGACCTGCACTCTGAGAACGAAGTGTTCTGCTGGGATGATATGTTACTATGAGGTCTTTAAGATATGAAGGGGCTTGATCATTAAGTGCTTTATATGTGAGAAGAAGAATTTTAAATTCTATCCTTTTTACAGGGAGCCAATGGAGAGAAGCTAATGTAGGAGAAATATGATCTCTCTTACTAATTCCAGTCAGAACTCTGGCTGCAGCATTTTGGATCAGCTGGAGGCTTTTTAATGAGATACTGGGGCATCCTATTAGAAGGGAATTACAGTAGTCCAGTCTAGAAGTAACAAAAGCATGGACTAGTTTTTCAGCATCACTTTGAGACAGGATGCTTCTATCTATTCTAATCAAACAACTGACACAATATACACAACTGTGTAAAAGATAGCAATAAGTTTACTACTTTAGCAGCTGCAGTTAAGTCACCATGCAGCAGGTGGGGGTCTTGCATCATGTACAAACCCTGTATGTTTGGTCTTCAGCATGTTGATAATGTGTTTTACATTTGTCATGTTACTAGAACAGAAAACACACAGAACTTTAATCAATAATTCCATAACTTCATAAAAGAGGAAATCAAAGGACTCTTATTATTAGCGTTGTTAAAGCATTATCTGAAGCTATAATATCATTATTTTGTAATGAAAATAAAAATGTGATTTAAAAAAATCACAACAGTATAATAAAATGTACTTAATGTGAATTTTTCATCATTTATGTTTTTGAAGAATTTATATTGCACATTGACTTGTGATATTGTACAAGAGCACATCTGTGGTTCAACACAGCAGCTGTAAATAATGGAACAAAGATTTTTTTATTAGTTATTTATTATTTTTATAATCTTTTTTACTGATCCTCACAGTACAGAACCAACATCATTAGCAGATAATGAGGAAATCAAAAGGTTTCATTATCTCAATAAACAACTTAAACCTTAAAACATGTTTTTATATACACATATGAAAAAATCACACTCACTATTTACATGTGTGCACATAGTAATACTATCACTAATTCAAAGAAGACAAATATGTGTACAGAACACCACTGGATGCGCTGACACGTACCAACAGGAAACACATTAAATAATGTTTTAAGTAAAGACACAAGAAGAAGGGAATGAATGTCCTCTATATGTCTTCTGTGCTTCAAACTCTCAGAATTGAACATCATCCATTCTTCTTACTGTATATAATCTGTTCATAACAATCATAAATGCTTGGTTACATATGTGGAAACATCACAGCTTGGTTGACTTTACAGACAAAGAGAACTGACAACATGCTGCTGAATCATGCTCTATATGTTTTGCTTGTTTTTTATGTACAATTTCAATAAATAGTATACAGTGCTTCTCATATTTATAGTAGTATAGTATATTATGAATACTTCTAAAAAACAAAACTGCAAGTCTAATCAGTTGACATTTGTTAAACAAAGCATGCAAACCAAGAGCCTTAAATGATTTTTTTGTAGTATGTAGTGTAGTTCATTATATCCTCCACACTCTATGCTCTACTTCACTATAGCAGCTGAGTAGCACAGAATAAGGACGGTAACGTGACCTGCTTTATTTTGGCTGATTGTGACCTGATAAAATATATCCGGATCAGCTCGGGACATATCTAACAATTAGTCAATTACCAAAAAAGTATGAGAGCTTTGAGTTTTGTGTATCTTCATTTATAGTATAGTATCAGCACATAATTAATACTAAATATTAAAAACTATTTGAGGTTATTTCTGCCAAAGCTGGATCAACCAGTTTCACTTACTTTTTCCACCATCCCTTTACATGTTTAATGGGTGTGTTCAATAATTGTTTGTTGTCAATTTATGCAGAAAGGCAGGCCATTTTTCACTTCCTTTTTCTTCCTACTGTGCATCCGTTCGAAAACAAAGATTTGCTCAAAACCTTTAAAATTTAGCAACACCACAAGTTAATTTCACAATTAATTAGTTTGCTGGTTTGGCATCTGTTTGAACAGCATCTGTCATAAAAGCATTAAACCAAACAAAATAAAACCTCTAATATGTTGGAGTCCATGTCTACTAAATAAATTAGTGATGTCCAGTTGATCTTGCTCATGTC
Organism: Helostoma temminkii; assembly: GCA_900302695.1. Lineage (NCBI taxonomy): Eukaryota > Metazoa > Chordata > Actinopteri > Anabantiformes > Helostomatidae > Helostoma > Helostoma temminkii. The sequence continues at coordinate 92,308 of OMLM01006294.1, read as the reverse complement.
GTGTGGGGCTCATAGTCATGTGACTTCTGTGAAGGCTCCAGAGCCCTAGAGGACCAAGGAAGAGACAACAAATTGTGCCCTATTTCTTTTGGTATGTACACTTCTAGTTCTAGGTCTAGTTAATACAAATACATATAGACATCCGCACTGTAAATAAAGTCTTTAAAGAAAACCTTAAAAATACAACGTAAACTAAGCTTTGTATTTAGTACAGACCAAAGCTTACTCAGTGTAGTACATGGACACTTGAGCTTGAACAACTTCTTTTATTTATTTCATGTATATACAGTTTAGTATAAACTACTCAGAATTACTATTAAACAACTAAATCAATTCAAGCAACGTGTTTATTTAAGTTGGTCTAACTAAGTGGCATTCCCAACAACTTTTAAGTTGTGTTTACCCCTCAGCAATCTGCTGTGTCCCTGCTAAAACCCTGCTTGCACGGTTTCTATGTAGAACACTTTAGTGCACCACTGCCCCCTCTAGTACAGTAATGTGATGGCTTCATTTGTTGCCACTGTACTTCATGGTTTTCATTCTTTCATGCTGCAATACATCTAACTTCATAAGAAGTACATAATAACCAAGTTATGTAAGTAATGACAATTCTTAAAAGTTACAGTGTGTAGCTTTACCTGAGTAACAAGATATTTGCTGTTGGCTGCCATGGTGTGGTTCATTTGGGGTGGCGCCTCATCAGTGTTAGCTGTGCCTGTGTCTGAGGGACTCTGAGGAATCACTGGTCTCTTTCTGAAATACTGAACCACAAACACAACCTGCAGGGAGACAAAGAACAATAGACTCTGATTAAAGTCCAATTCATACAGGCTTTATTTCTTCCAGATGTTGATCACAGGGAAAATACACTCACACCATAAATAATCAAATCTCTACAGAGCTAAATTCAAGGATTTATATTACTGACGCTTTTATATTGTGACTGGAACATGTCTGTGATCCAGCTTTTTGTTCCTGCTGAGGCTGTCATGCATGACTAGTTACACAATAAAGAATTCAGACTGTGTGTGTCCTGCAGCAATTTAATCCATTAGGTTCAGTTGTCTATAAACAAATCTTACTTGTATGTGCCTCTCTGAAAAGGGGGTGTTTTGAAAAAACTAAAACTAACATATGAGATAAGGAGTAAGACGAGAGAGGAGAAATGAGACGTCTTGTTCCCCCTTGAATAAAAAAGCAAGTGAATAAATCAAGTCTGTTTTTGTGACTGCGTTGTGAACAGATCTATTAAACATATAACGTTCATAAATAAAGGTTGATCTTTCAAATGTTTGCATCAGCTTTTATATTCATTATTTAACTGTCTAGGCTGTGGTGAGAATTTCTAGAAAGTATTAAATACCATATATGTTTTATGTAAATGTTTCTATATGATGTACTTATAGTAGCTTTACTACAGTGGTCTTAAGGTGCAATATTGTAGTAGTTTTTTTCTATTAGAAAAATTATTAAAAAAATAAATGTTTTTTTTTTTTTAATGTAAAATGTAAACGTGCATGTAAAATTTTTAAAAAGTTTGCTTCAAAAAAGAATTAAATGCATTTTAATTAAATCAAATGCACATTAATGTGCCTAATGCTAAAGCATTGATGTTAGTGTTACAGGATTAGATTTTCAACCTAATGAGAACTGATAAAAACAATGACACATTCAAATGGGAAAATGGTTGTTCTTCTATTAACCAGAGCTACAGTTTACTGCAGGTTAATCACTTGTCTCAAATAAATCTATTTCATATTCATATGCATGTGAAATGATGTGAAACAGTTGTAAGCTACTTGTTGTAATGAAAGCTTGAGAGTTCAATCTGGGAGAACTTTGACCTGCAAAACTGTGGATTGATTTAGCCATTCTGAGAAAGGAGGTGAGACCCACTTTCTATTTTGTATCTTAAAAATTATTCACATTGATAAATAACTTAATAACTTAATAACTTAAACCAGGAGATCTACTAATATTCAACACATGTAAGTATAAAGTAACTCCCCACTATTCTGAAGTAACTTTAGGCCCCAAACATGGTCCACACAGGTACACAGTAGTAAATGACAGCACCTGGCACAGTCTGCATGTCCACAGTGAACATGCTCAAAGTATGCTCTATGCACAGATTAAAAAAAACTAAACAAACACATTTCAGTCCAGCATTTAAAACTGTATTCCTATGGGAGTTTTATATGACAATGTATATGAAAAGGATGGGGTCAGCTTTCAGTCACTGTAGTGATCCTGGCAGCAACGCTCACATTTCAACTCATGTTTGTGTTATCAGAAAAATACACACTGAATGTGAATTTTACCAGCCTGACCTGAGAAATGTAAACTGACATACTGTTATTGTTTATGAAAAAGTCATGTTTGATATTGACCATAGAATGGACCAGTGAGTGTCAGAAGTAAAAAGCACTACATGTCCTACAGCTCATTAGATGGATAAAAACTGACCAGAAAAGTCGCACTGGCTCCACCGATGACTTGTCCAGCTAGAACGTCACTCCAGTGGTTTCTGTACTCTGCCACTCTGTTGATGCCAGTCAGCACAGCCAGACTGACCAATGAGAAACTGAGGAGAGGGCCAATCAGTCGACCTCCAGTGGAACCAATGCAGGACATGACATACATCTGCAAAGACAGGTTATATTAGTGTGCTTCTGTGACACCATTCATACTGTCTCTACCTGCTTCCAGCACCTGCTACTTTAAAGGGAACCACTCACTGCCAGATAAACAGCTGTGTACAGACTCAGTGCAGCCTCTTTGCAGGGAAAACTCTTTCTTGCTCTCATGACATCATCAGGGTCGCCAGTGCAGACGTCTAATTGGTTGACAAAGTGCACTGTGTCCTGGCAGCTGAGGGCTGTGTAATTAGGCTGGCATACAGACAGGAAGTAAGGAGCCAAACTTCCTGTGACCAGCTGACCTGCGTTGACAAAGACGTCTGTTGCGAACAGACCGAAGACAAACACACCTGCAGAGGAACAAATGATTCAGGCATTAACACTGCTGCCACAGGTTCAAGTATATTCACGTGTACTGTACATTTACATCCCCGTTTCCCAAATAAGTTAGGATACTGTGTAAAATGTGTGCCATCATTTAAAACTTATTTTTGATTGAAAATAAGATGATTTATATAAAATGCTAAAACTCAGAAATTAGATTTTGGGAAAAAAATGCTAACATACAGTTTTTTGTGCTGCAAAAAAATCTGTTCTCATGGGACAAAAGATGAATGAAAACCACGGTACTGCAGCTTTTGGTTATGATTACATATTGTTATGACAAGTAGCCTCGTTACTTTCATTATCAAAAGAGCATCTGGTCCTAAAGACAAAGCTGAACATTAACATGCTGCCACACATACACATTAGAATACATGCTCATTATAGTGAGTCAATAAAATAAAGATAAACTTCCTGTGAGGCCAACAGCCGGACCAATAACAGACACACATTAATTAATAAAAATGATTTCAGTGTGCATTTCTTCATTTCACTACAAAATATTTTAAATGTCATTAGAGGTTTTAGCTGATTTAGTTTTCTTTTGCTCATTTGTAAGTACCAAGGAAACGCACGGTCCTGCGCACCATAGGGTTCACGTAGCAGCAGTCACCCATGAGAACAATCTTGTCTTGGTCATAAAACCTGTTTGAGTTGTAGTGAAGGAGAAAGATGACTACCTCTACACCTGAAATCTGCAAAAGAAAATGAAAAAAGAAGATGCACAATAAGTGTAGGTATAAAATAGGAATACCACTTTTGAAGGGGGCAAATAAACACTTCATCCATCCATCTTTACTGGTTATGCTATCATGAAATGCTGCAGCCAACTACAGCTGACACTGAGTGGGAGGTGAGAAGAGCCATCAAGACTCCTTCACAAATGATGCTTAAAAGTTTGTAGGATTTACTCAGTTTCTGTGTAAATATGATCTAAACATTATCGTAAAAATAATGAAGGAACCCAGTGTTTTGTGTGGCAAAAGTAAGTGAACTTTAGTTAGCATTATGAGCCTCTAGAACTTCCTAAACAAAATTCTGAAGGGCTCATAAGCGTTTAAACCACCACTGTACATTTAAACACTCACCAGTAACAATGTTAACTGTCACACAAAGGCTTATTTCACACCACAACTATTGCATCAACTCAGTTTGTCTCCAGTGTGGACTTACCAGTACGACAGGCAGTCCACTCACCACAGAGTACAGCGTTACAGGCTGGACGCGGCTGTCCTGTTCAGGACCTGGATCTGGTTTGGTTAAAGCTGGGTCTCTGCAGATGAAGCCCTGCTGTGCTGGACTGAAAGTGTCAGTGAACTCGCAGTAGTAAACCAGCATCACTGTAGCTGCCAAAATCACTACCTGGAAGTACAGCATGGTGGAGTCAGTGCAGTACTGTAGTATTTAGAGTATTTATCTGGTGATGATAAATCCAACTAAAAATCACCAGTCATCCAGTTCTACAGGTCTCGAGTGCATCAGTGTGATGACTTTACTGATCGTCTGCCCTCAGAGATGAGTCTTTTTTGTGAGAGGGAACCTGTGTCCTTCCACTCCTGTGATTCTCCTGAATCATCTGACTGCATCCAACCAAGGAATTCATTCTGTTTCACTGAACAAGCTCTAAAAAGACTCACAGTCTGCTGAACAAAAGCAAAGTGAAGCAAAGTGCAGGCAGGGCTGACTATACAGGCTGGATCAGGGCTGTCAGCGTCAGTGATGTTAGTCACTAATGAACTGAAGATGTCCACTGTTAAGAAATATGAACAGTAATGGTTCATTATGACAAATTTAACTAGTTTTTTTTCATTCTAAAAAAGTACAATAACAACAGAATACATGGTGTAGATGCAAGAACCACATTAAACACAGGAACTCTTACACCACCTATGATTGTTTTGTATTCATGTTAGGGAAAATGCTTGTTTCATATGTGAAACAACAGAAAACAATGACATTCTGCGTATGTATAAATCATCTTTATTGCTCTCTCTTATTATTGTAGCAGCTTTGTCAGCATTGGGAGCCTGTGGAAACTGGCTTATTATCCAGTGAGTGCTCCAGTCTGTAGGCAGGCAGTCTGTGCTGCTTTAGAGCAGGCTGCATGTCTACTACAGGTTACCATGGCAATCCACTTTGTAATAAAGGCTGCTGCTTTCTCCATAAAAACAATAATTAGCAGTTGATGACACATTGTTTGTCAGCACATAAGGAGCCACTAGTTCACGTGGTGAACAGGTCCAAGCAGTCGTCCAGCTCGTGCACAATAGCTGAGCCGTCACCACGGCAACTGTCAGTCTGCTGTTGATCTCTCTTCCGCCTCCGTTTGTACACACTTGTTTTGTTCTTCTGCTCTGTTTCTGTCTCTGGTGTGTTAGGAGAATGTTGTAGTTCCTGTGATCTGAGTGGATCTGGGATTTGTAGTTCTAGGAGTTGCTCCGTAGTCAGGGCTGACTGGAGGTTCTGGTAAAATCTGGCAATTACAAAAAGAAACAAAATAAGTAGAGCTCCCCTGCAGCACATACAGCCACAGCCCTGTTTGTTTTCCAGCTATCCCTCCCTTTCCCACTGTTGATTACCTGGATCAGGTGCGTTCAGCCAATCAGGAGCTGTAAGTGCAGGGACAGTTGGAAAACAAGCAGGGCTGTGGCTCTGTAGGACCTGGACTAGTGGTTATAGATCACTGAATAAGGCAAATTAGCAAGACAACCAGCAAACTGACCTTTGAATCCGTCTGAGGTTTTCATCCATCTTCTGACTGGCTATCTGAGTTAGGAAACTGATGTACTCGTGTCCAACCAAGAGCTTTCCTTCATGGCTGAGAGGAACCTCTAGGCCATGGGTGCTACGGACAGCCTAAAGGACAAAAATACAGCATCAAGACACACATTATACAAAATATGAAAGTAACATTTTGCTATATACTATTTAAAGTTTATGACTTCTATGAACTGATTAAAATGACTATTTAATAGACTGTAATGACTTTTCACCACAGTTCTGGAAATCTCACTATTATGATTACCGTGATTATCTTTCCCGTCTTGCTGACAGTGAGACCAGAGTTCCTGAAGCCTGAGTTGATGGCCACTGAATGCTGGAGAAGAGAAAAGATATTAGTGATTAAATCTAAACAGCTTCATGAAAAAGTCTAATGATGCAGAATAAAACTAAAATGGCCAAATGGCTCAAAACTATTTATTTAAAAAACCAAACGAGTTTGAAATGTTTAGTCCACATGGTGTATGTTGTGTACACTGGCAAGAAAAAGTCTTAAAACACCAAGACTTTATTGGAGTTTTACTCAGAAATGTAATGATATATACCCAAACACAGAAAACATGTTCCATGCAATCAGCAGTTAAAGATTATCATTAGAAATGAAAGTGTAGATGGGCTTCATCCATCATGGATGCGCTCACGGGTGTTAAAATACATTCATGTCTAGTAAACTAATAATTTATAGTTTATATGTGGCTCCTTCTCCATAGGGAGAGTGACCAGTGCAAATTAGAACTAAAAACAGAACATTATATTCTCCAGTGACGTGCTGCAACTGGAATCAATCAGGACAGAAGACACACTGGGAAGTCCAAGTGCACCTCTGTCAATAAAGACAAGTACTTATGTGTGTCCTCCTCAGGAAACAGATGCCTCACTGCTCCTGAATTACCTGCATCATGAGTAAAACAAGAGAGAAACCACTGTGCAGGACACTCAGGTCAGCTGGACTTATGGGCAGAGATGCCAAGAATAAAACTGAGGTTGGCAAATTGGAAAAGATTGCAGCAGGCCAAGATGCACAAACAGTAAATGACCAGAACCAAATCTTGTGGACTGATGAGTCCAGATTTGAGGTGTTTGGATCCATGAAAAGAACATACAGTACAGGAGTTGGATGCAGAGCCCAGGAAAAGATAACGGATACCTGCCTAACACCATCATGTAGCATGGAAGTGGAAATATGATGATCTGGGGTTGCTTTGGCAATAAGAGAGTAGATGATCTGCATCATGTGCATCATATTCTGCAGCATGACACTGACACCAAGCATTCTTCCCTGTTGTGTTAGAATTATCTGGAAGAAGGTAGCAGCTGGAATACTTTTTGTGATGGTTTGGCCAGATTAATAACCAGATCTGAACCCATCGAGCTGTTGTGGTTTTTGAGAATCTGGACCAAAGAGTTCAGAACCACTGCTCCACAAGCACAACAGAACTCTGGGAAGTTCTGCAGAAGCTCTGAGGGGAAATCGCACATGAATATGTACAAAAACTGATCAGTAGAATGCCACAGATTTATCTTTTTTTTTTTTTCACAAAAGTTTAACTTGCAGATTTAATTTACTGTGTTTTGTGATCCACATACAAACATTTGATTCAATAAAAGCAACAAAAGGTAATAAAAATATGGCATAGTTTTTTCGCCAGTGTATGTTAATGCAGAGCATGTGGACTCAGCTGTTACTATATAGTTTGACTGGTGCTGAGAATGGAAGCAGGAAAAAGTCTCTGACTCAGTGTGTTTATGAACATACACACAGTCGTTCTCACCATAAGCTGTGCATCCTCCAGCCTCCTGCACTGAACATGGAGTACAAACGGCTCAAACTTCAACACAGCATCTCCACTGGACTTGGAAACAGCAGACACCTGGAGAACAAACCGTGTACTCCTGTTAATAGTCATTGATATTACTGGAATGAAAAAGATGCACAGGTCCGGAACTCACCAGCTCATCTGATGAGCATTTCTGGTGTGAGACAAACAACCAAACACAGTTCTGTTTCTGGACATCACAGCTCTCAGGAGCCTAAAGCCAAAGACAGAAGACGCATGATGAGTTTTTGTCAATGACCTGTGTTAACCACAGCTTTCACGATTCATGTACCCTGTGAAAAGCCTGCTCTCACCGCGTCGATAACGATGATTCTTCCAGAGCAGGAGCTGGTAGTGAAGTACTCCTCACGGCTGTTGAGCAGAGACACTACATGTTCAATGTCCTGATCCACGCTGCCTTTCTTACTGAAGTCCAGCTTGTTCAGACACTGCTTCTTCCACTGACAGAATGTTTTATCCATGCTCAGTGTGGCTCCCTGACAAGCGAAACACAGTCAATGGTTTTCCATACTTCTAGCTGACAAAGCAACAACTTATTTAAATATCCAGGAGCATAATATCAGCATCTGAAACTTAATTTTACTTTCTGACTGTTGGCTAACTGCTAACTGCTAGCTGTGCTAGTCAAGGTCTGCGTTCTTCTTCTTCGGTCAAAATGGCGGCTACCAGCCAACAGCGACATCTGCTGTAAGATATTAACACCAGCTCCCAAAGCGTTTTGATTTAGTGAGGTACTATCTGTCCAACTACTGTACCTAAGTACAATTTGAGGTTCTTGTACTTTACTTCAATATTTTCATTATATGTTACTTTACTTTCCTACTTATATTTACAAGTTTTGGTTAGTTATACAAAACGTAACCATCTCATAAATAATAAAGTATTATTATAGATTGAACAGCTGGCACTACATAAAGTGTGCATTAAACAGAAATTATAAGTATGAAGTTTGGACAAATGCTGAGTTTGTGATCAGAAGAAATAAAATTAATGTTTATGGTTTTTGAAAGTATGTTTTCAGGAATCATGTTTTGAAGATGTTTTCAGTTGCAGTACTTGAATATTCAGCTATAGCTAGACACAGAGTCTGGGGCCCAAGAGGTTAGGCCGTCCCTGGTCCTCACCCCCAGGTGAAAGTTGCTTTAAATTCTTCCTGCTGCTACTCTAATACTACTACTACTACTAACCCTTTACCCCCCTTTTCCGTAATAACATCTAAAAAATATTACATATATATTTTAATCATGGTGACATCATTGCATTCACGTTTTCAGGGGTTCTGATGTGTATAATGTGTCGCTCAGACATGTCATTTTATTAAACAGCTTTATCACTGCAGGTCCAAACAGTTCTCACAAAATCTGTAGGACAAATAGTCACTATTTAACACCACCCCACCTTTTAGATTAACACAGCAGAGTTACATTAATCATTACATTCAATTAAACAGTTCTATGCAAAATGATTGGTTATTCACAATTCTTAATTTTACTATGAAACTCCTATGAAAGCAGCAGCACAGAACACTGATTTCACACTGAAAGATCATGGTACATGTTTATGGCTTTGATCAATGTGAGGATTAACTGAAGACAAAATGTACCAATAATCAGTAGCTTTCTAGACAGTAAAGAGAATAAGCAGTGACATCTATAAGAAATATGTGTCAATTAAATAAAAGTTAGCAAAAGCAGATAAAAATATTAGAGTCTGTCAATCACACAGAGGAGGAGGAGAGATAGAGAGAGAGAGGGAGAGAGAGAGAGAGAGAGAGAGAGAGAGAGAGAGTTATCCCCTGTTGGACTGGCATGGTTTGCTAGCCCAGAATCTAAAACAGTTCTGAACAGCAGACTGAGCAGATCAGGATACACAGACACAGTAAAAGAGCAGGGTATCTGCCATGAAGACATTATGAGGATCAGACCACAGGTCAGTGTCGTTCTTCCATTCTTCTCCGTTTGCACGATGCATTGACCCACAGTGTCATGTGTGCCACAGCAGCACAAGCCTCCTAGATCACTGTCATAGCAAATACCTGCCAGTAAAAATAATGACGTGTTGGAGTGTGACAGCAGTGATCAGGCAGCAGGAAGACAATAGAGACAGACTGGAAGGACTGAGTTATGGTGGGAGATTGTTGAAATAGATACTGAAGGGATAATTGTCATTTTAAATGAGATAGTTAAGGTTAGGTATTATCAGGATGACATTTTTTATAGGAATCATTAAGCCCTTTTTCATTTTTGTCTGTAGCCATCTTGCAGGTTTAATAATTTTAAACAAACAAACAAATAATAATAATAAAAAGAAGAACAGGAACAGAAATGGGGTCTTATTCTTGGCTGCAGGACACCAGCATGAGGTCGGACAGACCTGAGACCTGGTCTAAAACTCTCCCCATGAAATTTTGTATCAGTGTGTCAATTTTCAGCTGTGGAGGTTGTCTCATTGTGGAGTTTATAGGTGACAAACAAAAAATGAGTTGTATTGATAAAGACATGTCCTTTGTAGTGGACATCAGCACTGTTGTATCTTTGCAATTTAGTTTTTTACAACATTTTGGAAAATCACAAAAAACATAATAAAATCAAAACTATAAAAAATGAATGCCACAAAAGACTGGAACAATAAGTGGTACTACTAAGGAAGAGCTGGAAGAACATTTTGAATCTTCTTAGGTTAATTGGCAGCAGCTCAGTAACAGGTCAGTACAGGTTAGTACAGGATTCACAGGTCAACATACTGTTAAATTGCCCAGAGTAACATAAGGTGCTGATCTGACACTTTTTCCAGCTTGTACTTATTTGTACAGTTCTTACCTCACAGATGTTTGCTGACTATGATTGATAGGTGTCAGAGCACATGCTTGCTGCGTGTTGTATTAAAGAAAATATGCTCAATATTCCTAAATGTCAGAGGACTAAATAAAAGTACATCACATTTGAATGCAAATTGTGGCTATGTAATGACTGTTTGAGCATCATCACCTTGTTTTGAATGTGTAGAAAAAATTTGACAAGACAAAGTGACATCAAGAGGAAGTTCAGTCTAGTTGTGTATCTTTTTAATGGTTCATAACTTCTAGCT
>OMLM01006294.1:42652-81006 GCA_900302695.1 Helostoma temminkii | reverse complement strand
TTTTTTAGTTTTCAAAAATCATTACTTCAAACTTTAACTGGATAATAGTGATTATTTTTAAAAAGTAGATTTCTTTTATTTCTATGCTTTGATTTCCATTATTTCTTTATTGTATGAACTCAATCAGCATCACAACTATCTAAATGATGACCTGACTTATGCAGAAAGGATTCATTCCTTTTTGGGTATTTTGAGCACCGTCCTCTCTCAGCCCACTTTGACTTTAAAAGCATTCACACTTCATCCCTTCTGTGACCTCCTGGTTTTAAATCTGTCTTTCTTTCTTCAAAGGTTAAGGGCAGCATATGAAAGACCTGATCATCACTCACATGGTAGCAGTCTATCGAAGCCCTGACACCATATTGCAAGCATAGCCTGAAGCCTTAACATGGCACAGGGTTTAATGTGTTTTCCTCGGGGCTACGTGTCCCACATATTATCACCAGTACGGCTCTGTTGTGATAGAAGTGGGCGTTCACACTCATGCACGCTACCCATGCAGAAAATAGGTTTTTAGCACACTTGTGACATCACACCCATGAATTGCTTTTGGTTTTCCTTCAAAGGTTGTATATTGAGAAGATAAATCACTCTGTAGGTGATATCCAGAGCCTAAATACCAGTTTGCATGATTAGGTGTTAAAGGGACGATTACAAAAACTAATTATGTGTCTTATTTGAAATTTCAAATAGCAAAAGCATGTATTTCCCCTTTATTCATTTCAGGAATATAAATGTTTTACTTAGAGATAAGCAGTGTGGTGCCCCACAAAGGTGGAGGGCGGAATTTGATTTCTGGTGCTCAAAATTTCGGTAAAAATTTTCATGTTCCAAAGAACCAGGGCTGAGCATCAAAGGGCAATGTCACAATTTTCTGTTGTGTACATGAGTAGTGTTAAACTTTCCTTTATCTTCTCCAAAATTAAAATAAGTCTCTGATTCAAATCCTGGTCAGTTTCTAGCTGACAATGTTTTTTAGTTCAGATGTCATCATGTGGACAAGTTTGTCACTATTTACAGATATTATGATATGAAGAAAGAGAGGGAAGTTTAATACAATTAATGTTCTCAGTAAAAATCAGTGAGGTTGCCCTTTAACATAAAAAAATCTTCTTGATTTAAACAGTTCACAAAGACGTGGATCTGTAGATCTGAAGAACTGCACTAAACTGATCAGAATGAGGCTTGTGTCAGATGAGCTGGGACTTGGCTGGAACAGCAAGTGGTGACAGCAGGGAGGCACAAAAAATTGCAATCAACAGCCTTCACAGTCTGTATGCTGTAGGAAGTCATAGAAAATAATGGTTTAATGTATGTAGTATGGCAGATCACAGAGTGAACGAATATATGCAGTTTAACATCCATATTACTCATTTTAAGAAGATATAATGACATACGTCATTGATCCCCTTAGGGAAAATTCTTGTGACTGGGCGACATGGAGTAGGCGATCCAGTTGTCCTTTGTGTGGCAGTTAATAATTAACTATTAAGCTTAGAACAGCAAATTTCTACGCAGTGTAAAGTAGATTTAATTTTTGTCTTTTGAAATACAATCTAATCTAACTGTTCAGTCTGTATACATGTTAGTAGGACTCCTTTAACAAACACCATTTCTAAAAGCTACACAAGCAGTTCAGACCATGGATGTTTTAACAGCAGATGCTAAATAGAATTTGTTGATAAATTTGTTAAATTTACATATATTTCAATGTCTAAAACCCAGAGCTATAGTTGTTGACAATTTGTTTTAGAATATGGAAGTTTAGTATTTTTCACAAGTGAAAACAATATTGAATGAGAAATCATTGATGACGCTAAGAGGCCGGTGGCTAACTCGGAAGTGGCTTGGAACAGGTGCAGAGTGAGACCTCTTCAATTGTGTCATCTAAATTTTTCCCTGAACTGCTTAGAGCTGTTTTTTGTTCGTGAAGTTAGCGCGCGATAGCTGAAAACATCAGGCGAATATATTTCTAATATAAATCTACCATTAACATAAAGCACAACTCTTTTGAAAACAATAGCATAACATTTCTCCCTGTTTGCACAAAAATAAGCAGTGGGATTATTAACTGAATAGAAAGTGTTTTTAAAAAAAGTTGCTCAATTGATTTATTTTGAAAGTCCCAACAGGAAATGTGCTTGTATATTTTGGCTACATTAACCGCACTCACCTGCTGCAGCAGAGTAGAGCTGGAGGAGGCTGAGTACAGATTGTCGGTGATGAAGCAGGGGTGACTGGAGTGAAACCTCTCCTCGTTTACGGGATGAATCTCCGCTCTGGATTTAATGTCAGCACGAATGACGAACACATTAGGGGGGCAACCTGCCAGTCCAGCTGTGCTGGCACATTTCTGTAAAGCCCCCAGTCCACATTTTAGGTGCGACAACGGACAGATCACTTCCAGCTCACCCCGCTGGGCGATGTAGTTCCACTGTTCGGGGTTTGGGGAAACCGGACTCGGTCGGAATTTCGCCAAAATTACGCCGGGAATCAAGTACAGCTCCCTGTCTCCCGGCAACGGGAGAGACCAGCGCCCGCTCGTGATGTCTCGTGCCAAAGAGCGGCTGAAAGGCGGGAAGGAGACCAAGGACAGCGTCACTCTGCTGCCGTGCTTTTATTTTGTAGAGGTGAATATCTATCTATCTATCTATCTATCTATCTATCTATCTATCTATCTATCTATCTATCTATCTATCTATCTATCTATCTATCTATCACTCAGTCTGTCGATCTATCTATTAAAAACACCTAATATTGTTGCATCATTTTGCTGTTGTGCTCCTGAGGTGTAAATGGCCTATTTGTATGGTAAATGGAGCAGTCTGCCTGTTTCTCTGGCTGGTCAGCTTGTTAGCCACTGACTGACTGGCTAGCTGGCAGTGCTACATGTCCACACTGACAGCTGTTGTGTCTGTGCTCTCCTTCAGTCAGGTTGTGTTGTTGTTGGTGCCTGTAGTTGGGCAGAGGGTCCTGGTGCTGGCACATGATGAGACATTTACTTACTGAAGTGTTGGTGGCCTGCAGTGGAAGAGACAAGCAACCACAAGGATTACCACAGTCATGTTAAGCTAATAAGAAAATAATATTAAGTTATCATTGTGGGTACTTGTGCTTAACAAAGCTGCTGTTTGCTATTGAGGTGGCACATAACAGTGAGCCAGCATGTCTGTAATGTGGGTATGAAGAAACCCAAACAGTTTGGCAGCAATGATACTGACATTCTGTATTCACCTCGTCCCTGTTGCTTTTGTAGCCAGTGACACTGCAGTCTCCACAGCATATTATGATTCTAAGTGCATACAAGAAAATTCGGGGGGAGGATGCAGAGACTTTTAGAGCTTGTCTATTATAAGATTACCTCAAGCCACACTAACACAGTTTCAACACAATCTCCATTTAATCATCATATTAAGAAATGAATAGCCTCAGTTTAGCTTGACAGATCGCTCTGTACCACAGGCTCTCTCACAGTAATTGCTCCTCACTCCAGGACTAAAGCCGATAGTAATGCTGCATTTAGTTCTTACACCCCCAGGCAGTAGAAATGCTTTGCTGTTGGCACGTCTTTCAGCATTTGAAATTATTATCATTGTAGTTAGTAATCGTATTAGCAGTAACAGTAGTAGCAGTTCATTTGAATCATCTTTGTTTAGATATAACAGTACAGTAAGAACATGTTGACGGTGTATTTTCTATTACTGCGTACCCACTAGCTGGTCAGTGTGGATAAAAAAAAGATCTTTAAGGCTTGGTATTGTTAGTATTTCCTCACTTTACATACAAATGATCTAAGTTTCATGTGAATGGTTAATATCATTTTTGCACCACATGGTAATGGTTCAACACAACATAGCTGTTTTCAGACATTCACTGGAACTCTGAAATTGTCTACATATTATCTAGGTGAGCTGCATGTAAGAACGTCCTAGTTAGATGAGTCAGATGGTCTGGAGAATTGAATTTGTAGTGGTAGCAGTTTAATGGAGTTACAACCAACAGAGTATAGTAAAAATGTAGTGGCAGGGTATACTGTGAAAATTCAGACAGAGGGAAAAGATGTGTTAGGAGGAAAATAAACTAGTTTTTGGTAAGTTTGGAAAGTAGACAGACTGAGCAGCCAACTACAGAGGAGCTGTTTGTTGTTGTCACAGAATACTGTATATCCATAGCATCAACAAGGGCCATACTGGAAAAACACCGCACAAGTATCGGTCTTGAGTTGGGTTTGTGTCGGGTTCAGATATGGAGTACATCATGCTTGTCAAGTTCAGCCACCACACTCTTGGGCTCTGGTCGGGGTCAGACAGAGATATGCGGCCCGATCCATACTCAACTTTAAGACACAGATTACAATTCCAGAAGTCACAGTGAGCGCTGTCTGAACACGGCAATGGCATGGAGTGCAGAGGGAACACTCCATCTTAGGAGACATCATTACTCAACTCCACAGTGCCCCCTCTTCATACCACTTGTGTACACTTGTGTTTCTTAACCTGTTGATAGTTGGTCTACTCCATGACACATACAGTCACATTTTTGGATCATAAAATATCATGCCATGATACAGTATAACACTGGGATGTGGTGTGTTGGTGGGTTTGATTTTTGCTGTCCAAACTGATTCCACCAAGCCATAGGCAGTGCTAGTGCTGTATATTATGTGATCGACACTCACAAGCTACTAATGAGGGAAAAACCACTTAGTACATTGTAGTTTTTGCTGATTTTATGTTTAGTTTTGTATTTTTAATTTTGCAGTATTTGCTGTAAACAGTGCATGACTGAAGATGTTTTGGCCTTCACAATCGACAATAATGTGAAGGCTGGCACAGAGTATGTACATATTAGTGTGAGGTGATGGAGCTCAATTTTCTTGCTTTGCATTGGGAAACATTCATAATCTTTCATATTTACTACTTGTTTCTACTTTCTCGTCTTTTTGAAGCTGCTCTATGTCTTCAACATTTTCTATCTCACATGCTGTCACACATCCTACCCACTAACTGGCTGCTAGGCAACATGGCCCACTGAATGGGGTGTATTTTTATATCTGTGTGTTCAGGGCTAGAGATGTTAGGAGGAGAAAAACATACCTACTGCAGCCCTACAGTACTTCCCCTGTGTACACTGTGGCCTCCCAGGCTTTGGTTTATTTCCCTTTAAAATTATCATTAAAATGTGTTCACTTAATCAGATATGCATGGGTATAGTAAAATCAAGCATTATGTAATTTACTACACAAGGCATTGATTTGACAGTGACTGGATTTAATTCACTGATGCTAAATGGCATAGCATTTATGGGATATACATCCAGTTGGCAGCCATTTTAAGCTAAATATCTCTATTTTTGAGGGGCTCAGTAGTATTTGGCAAAGTGACACAGTTATAACCATAATTTTTAATATTTAGATAAAAATCCTTTGCAGCCAATCACTGTATGAAGTCGAGAGCCCATGGACAGCAGCAAATTCTGAGTTTGCTGGGGATGTCTTCGCTGCACCTTCAGTTGCTGCTTGTCTGTGTGTCTTTCTGCCTTCAGTTTTGTCTTTAGTTATATAATAACTATAAGCTGCTCTATTGGGTTGCAATCAGGTGACTGAGTCGGCCATTAAAGAATTATCTATCTATCTGTCTAGTTACTTTTGTAGTATGTTTAGGGTCATCATCCATCTGTACTGTGAACACTATCCTATCAATTTTGTAGCATTTGGCTGAATGTGAGCAGAGACTATAGTCAGAATTCATCCTGCTACTTCTGCCATCAGTCACATCATCAATATTCATCAGTGAGTCCGTTCCATTGGCAGCCATATATGCCCATGCCATTACACTGCCTCCACCATGTTTGACACATGATGTGGTAGCTTTGGATCATAAGATTCTCTGTTCCTTCACCATTCCATTCTCTTCCCATCATTCTGCTAGTTGAGAACATTTCAGAACATTTTTAGATGCTTTCTAGCAAAGTCTAATCTGGTTTATCTGTTCCTGTATATTACCTGTGGTTTGCACCTAGTTATAAACCCTCTGTATAAACATTCAAGGTTTCTCATGATTGTAGATTTTAACGCTGTTAAGCCTACCTTCTACAGAGTAATATTTTGAGTTTCTCTTCACCAAGGAAGGAATTCTGTGACCATTCACTTTAGTTGTCCTCTGGGGTCTTTCAGACCTTTTGATGTTGTTAAGCACACAGTGCTTTCTTTCTTTTTAAGAATGTACCAAACTGTTAATTTGGCCAAACTTAAGTTATTTGCTATCTCTCGTATAGATTTTTGTTTTTTCAGTCTATTGATGCCTCCTTGCATTGAGATCTCCTTGAATTTCATATTGGTAGCTCTAATCAAACAGCTGTCACATGCCTGATATTAACTCCAGACCTTTTATAAGCTTGAAGTAATGAGGGATTGGACCACACCTGGTCAGTTAAATTCTTGTCAGTCAAGCCTCTGAAAATGAAGGTACTTTGCTTTAAATGCCTGTAATGGCTGTAAGTAATATACAGTATATATATACCATACAGTACCACTGGTGTGTTTATGTTCAAGTCACTGTAATCAAGAACTGTTAAGATAGATGGCAGAAACCAGCCTTTCTTCCAAGGAAAGTATAACTTGTGTCTTGTGAATTAAAACTAGTCTTGTAGTGCTTCTTCACGTTTTTCACCATGTTACCTCGTGAAGGCCTTCACATTGTACACAGATTATGAATGAGATGTGGTTGTGACAACTGGTGGGACCTAGATGTTTCCAGACTGACTCTTTATGTGTGAGCTGTGTAAAGATTCCTATCTTATTCCCTAAGAACCATTTTTTGTCAGTTGTTCTCATAAAAAATGTTTAAAACACATTTAATATTTACAGCCAACATCAGCAACCTGTTGATGATGTCACAGCTTGGAGAGATTTACAGTAACTACAGCTTTACTAGCAAAGTATTACAAATTGATGTTACATTTATTTTCCTATGTAGGCTCTATAATCTGTGTGTGCAGCTCTCCATCCAGGATCTCCACCAAAAATCACTTTTTATTCCAGCACAAATTTCACTGTTTGTTTTGGCACATGAACATGTGAGATTATTGTCTACTGTCACAACTTGGTCACTACCTGACCTACCTCCATCATCAGGTATGTAATGCTTCCAGACTTTCTAAGACTAGAAATCTGTGATCTGTGGTGCGAAAAGCGAGTGTTCACTTTCAGTTGATCTGCTCACCACAGCACCAAAAAAAACCACACAGAAACCAAATGGACTATTTTCCCAAGTGAGAATAAATTGCACTCTGATTTTGTCCCGCTGTCTGCTGCAAGCTCTGTTCTGCTAAACTGGCAAGAGCGGAAGTGAAAACATTTCTTCAAGCAACATAAGCGCTTACTCAGTATGTTGTGCTTGATGACCAGCCTTTGTCAGTTGATGAAACTGCCAGTTTCCGCCACCTTCTCAGCTGTTGGAGCTTGGCTATATCATTCTCAGCCATCATCACATCATTCACACTGTCATCCTGAAGGTACATGACTTCATGAGGTACTTGTACTCAGTCAGGAGTGGTATCAGGACATCTCTACACTTGAATAAAGAATAAAGGAGTAAACAAATGTCCTCAACCTTGTCTCCTGAAAATTACTATACATCATGAGCAAATCACTTTCACAATTGGCAGGACAGTCATTGAGCGTGTCCCTGCTTTAATAGGGTGATTGTGCAGTCTTCCACCAAATGCAGGGTAAATTAAAACAGTTATTGTGGGAATTTCCTTGCAATAACATTGTTTGATGGCCTAGCTGTGTTTTAAAGGAAATGCCATTAGTCAACCAAGAAGACACTACGAATGTCTTTCTATTTTCCCGTGTCAACTCACATCGATGCAGCAGTCATTTTCATGTCTGAAACATCCTAGCCAACATACCTTCACTTTTTTCATTTTCTTCTTCTTCTGTAGTTTTGTAGCTGTTAATAATGCACAAACAACAAGCATCTTATGACTCACAGTTCTGGCATTTAGAGATATTAAAAAGATGTTTGATCGTGAGCTGGTGAAAGAAGACTTCATTCATTCATTTCATTTTGTGGTCCATGTGTATTAGAATTTAAAAACAACACAAGGTGTGGATTTTTGTGAATATGTGTCTGACAACTGACCTGCTTTAAGAGTGGAAAAGTGTCATGATGATCCTGTGTCCCTGTCAAGGACACTTAATAAATATAAAAAATTAATGAATGGCTGTTGGTTGCTCTTGGATCCTGCTGCAGTGTGACAGCTACGGGTATTTGAAGAATCTTAAACAATCATTAGTTTCTCCTGTGACATTGTCCCACACACAGAGGAGACACAACATTCATGACATGACTTGAACCCAGTACATACTCACATGTTGCGTGCTGTTTTAACTGAATAGGTGATCAGCCATATCTGATGTGCATGTTATATGTCACATTAAATGTCACATCAGTAATACCGGGGTACCAGCATACCACCTTATAACCACCTTCTAACCAATAAGGCCGACATTTCTGCCTGAAAAGGACTTATGACTGCTCATCATGTTTGTTCACTAAAACGTATTTGACTGTGACTGCATCATTGTAGCCATTGCAATTTTGTAGGCCACTAGCTTTTCTCTGCCAAACTTGTAGGAAAGACCTGTTAAAGTGTATTATACATTAAGCACCGTTTTATAAATTGAGACATAATGGAGACAAGACTTATTCTATTAAAAAACACTGTATTTGTCTTTGGCTTAGCATTGTTGAGATTTCTTTCTGATTTCTGCTATGTTCAGAAAAACTAAGAGAGCAGCAAACCTATGCAAAAAAAAATCAGTTAGATAATGTTTATTAGAGCTTTGGTAAATGACAGTGTCATATAATAGTGTAGTAGTGCCATTTCTGGGTGAGTCACTAGGGCATTTCATTATATAACTGGATCGATACTGTTGCGGCCGACATTTTGTTGTGGCAGACCGCCACAACACAGAAAAGTTCTGAACTGCAGTGCTTATAGGCTAGGTAAGATATACTCTACTGGTATGTCTTTTAAAAAACTAATATTGCTCGTCATTGCTTATTACTTTTATCAGTACTTATACAGATTTATCAATACCGAAAAAAATCAATACTCTTTCCATGAAGTGTAAATTGTTCTGGAGTATTGGAGTTCTCGTGGGTGGGTGAACAACTCTATAAGGCAGGAAACAGCCTTTACTGCAAGTATTATTGACTGACACCCATGAAACAGTTTTGTAAATCCACCTACACTACATTTAAATGATCTATTTAATCTCTCACAAGAAATACAGGTTGAAATGATTGCTGCATAGATATCAGGTATTAAAATGAGGATTACAGTTATAAAAATAAAACAAATCTATACCAGCATATCAGCATATTAACCGAAGTTAAATGCTTTGGTTTGTGTGGTTTTCTAGTTGTGGGAAGTAGAATGTATTGCAGCACCAGAAGATCATCAGGATGTCTTACACTTAGTATGCGAAGTTAAGTTGTTTTCATTGCTTATTGGTTGTTGAGGTCCTCTTGTGTGTCATCTTGCCTGCTTGTCAGAGATTTGAGTTGGGTTCTGATATGTCTAGTACAACAGCTTTTAGCACACAAGATGCTGCATAGCCTCTGAAAACAGACAGCCACTGGCTTTATGATCTGTCTCTCATGTGTACAGATTTTAAACTTCGGCTTGCTCAGTCAGAGTTTAGGGAGCTGGTGTAAAGGCTGAGTGTGCATAAAAATCATATCCTTGCTGGCTGATGTTCCGCTGTTTTTAGTGATTCTTCACTTGATGTGGCCCACTTGCACTTTTTTGATGTTACACCTACCTCTTTCTTTCTTGCACTGTTACGTTCCCATATCCTGAATACTAACAAGATGTGATACCTGAATGTAGGAAAGTTGATCACATAATTGTAGATACCTAGATACTGCACATCTGAAACATTGTCCTGTTTGATCTAGTCATGCATAAGCTACACCATGTATCCTGTAAAGGGTTGTGGAGGTCTGTCACTTGGGTGAAAGAGAGAGACATACAGCCATTCACACATAAGAGCGATTTAATGTCACCAAGTTGGCCTGTCTATTGCTGGGTCTTCTCCTTTCATTCAAGGTTCTGCATTGACATGTGTTGTACTGTACTACAACTAGAGACAATGTACAGTGACAGTATCTGGGGATTCCAGTGGTGTATACAGAAAGGCACCAAGCATCAGGCAAAAATTCAGGTCATGCACTATTCATAGTTGCAGGAGAACAGGAAGGCCTGATGTAGTCTTAATCCAGAAATACGTTAGGTTTAGGTAACATCAAGTATATCACAAGCAGCTCTTCATAGTGCTAGTAAATAACATTGAAGTCTATACAATATACTGTACTGTTCAGAAATGTCATGATGCACCTGCTCAAGGGTTCCCACTGCTACCAGTTAGGGCTGCAATTAAAAATTATTTTAATTTCTCTTATCTTCATGTTTGATGATTAGTTAAGTTTTGCTGAACACATCTCTTCTATCTCTCGGGCAGCAGATTTAAAAGTCAGACCCTCATTGAATATCCTCCCACGCTCCTTGTTCAGGCACTTATCATGTCTCATTTTGACTATTACAGTGCCCTACTGACAGGGCTACTTTACGCAGGATGGTTATCCATACATTAAACCTCTCCAGATGATTCAAAATACAGCAGTGTGTCTCATTTTTGATCAGCCACAAAGGACACGGCAAACTACTGTTCATAACTCTGCACTACATAGTGGTCAACACCATAACCTTCCTACCTGAGCACCCTAATTCAGGCCACAAGCCCTTGAAGGCTCTCTGGTGGTCCACACAGAAAAAGATCCCAAGCAAAGCTCTTCCGCTCTGTGGTGGCAAGGTGTTGTAACAGGCTACCTAAAACAATATTCAAGACAGAAGTCCTACACAACTTCTTATGAAGTTAAAGAAAACAAATTTCCCCTCTATGTTACGCATATATCCCATGACACAAACATTTCTTCTCATTTGCTTCAAATCACCCCTCCCCTAATTGACAGATCAATTATTAATTAGTCATCAATTAAAATACCTGCGTGTCTTTGGGCTGTGAGAGGGAAATAGAGCACCTGGAACGCTGTAGTAACATCTCTAACATCAGTGTTCAGTACTAACTCATGCGCTTTCCATTGTTCTTTATTTTTGCTGCAGCTCCCAATCCTGGCCTCTTCTGTTATCAGTCTTTACTTCTTGGAGCTGACAGATATTTTTCAACCGGTGCATTCTGGGTACAGCTGTAATGACCGCAGTCTGTCACTACCGTACATCCTGCCCAGACAGGAAGTCTGCCCAATGCCTCTGCTCTTCAGTTTGGCCTTCGCTGCTCCCACTGTTACTGTAAGTAACCTCATTCCATCATTCTCAACAGTGGACCTGACAGTAATGTTTGCATGTGGTTGGTTTCAGGGACTGTGGTTGTGATAATGCATGTATGGAGTGACCCAGTATCGAACTAGTGAACTAATGAATGAAATATGTTCCTCCTCTGACTGGTGTATAGAAGTAAGCAGCACTGTTTAATGATTTTTACAAACATATGCAGTAAATGATCTTTCAATGGGAAAGCCTTCTTACCACAGTGTTGGTGTTTCCATGACACTCCATGATAGCATTTAATGGGAATAAATCAGCTATTTAAACAATATTGACTAGAATACTTAAAAACTGGAGTAATGTGTGGAGCAAACTTTGTCATATCCATCATATTTCTTCATGTTTCTTCCATAACTTAAGGCTAATTACATGCTTTTGTTTTTTGTTCTCTTTTGTCCAATTGTTTTTAGCATTTAATGGTACCTGCCTGGTGAAGTACCACCAGTTTTTTTCTTAATGTGCTCCTTTCAATCAGTAGTAGATAAGAAAGCACATTAATGACCCTTGAAACCCTGAAGTTACGCAAGAAATTGTCTTTGTCTATGAAGAATTTAATTCCTGCTCCTCCTATGTTCCATACAAATTAGCAAGGTAGTGTTTTCCAAAATCACATTACTCAAGAGAGCTGCATATTAATGTGATTTTTGCCTTTTTTGACTCTGCCAGCACATATTGTTTTAAACTTGTTTTTTAACATTGAGTTTTAACCTAATTTTGCTGTGACTGCAAATTTTAGTGGCATCTTGCATCTTCATCTAGAGGTTCATCCAGAGGTTAAAGCTCTGAATGTTAAGATAGCATCTGTAAGATTTTTTGCCTGTGTCTGTCACATTTCATATAAGTTCCAGTAATATTTTAATGGATTCAGAAATATGTAAGTGAGACATAGTTGGATGCTCAGCTAATAAATGACCGGGTGTGTGGTATTTCCTCTTTAGGTCATTTACAAGTCAGCACATAAAGTATTTAGAGTTGATTTGTGTTGCATCTCCCTCTGTTGTTGTTAACTGTCAATATAAAGTCCAAGAGCTTTTACTGGTGCGGCCAAGCTGGTACATTTTTAAAAAGAAAGAAAGCCCTGGTGAGCTCTGGTATATCACACACAAAAACAAGCAGGAAATTAAGAAAGCTGCAGGAAACAGCTGGTATCAAATGGGCCAAAATGATGACATTTGTGTCACTGTCCAAATATATACACTATATATACTCTATCTGGTCTTTGTCTTTGTCTAGATCCTGATAGGAGAGGCCATTCTTTACTGCTATTTGTCCAGGAAGTCATCACCTGCACATACTGAGGCTAACATCAATGCCGCAGGCTGTAATTTCAACTCCTACATTCGCAGGGCTGTACGCTTCATAGGTGGGAGCTCACACACGTATACCCACAGCTGATTATAGGCCTGTGACTGCAACAAACCACTGAATAAACAAATGAAACAGCTTGAACAGTAATATGACTCAAAACTATTGGAAAATGTAAAAATGTATTATTTTCCCAGGTGTCCATATCTTTGGCCTGTGTGTGACAGCACTGATAACAGATATTCTCCAGCTATCAACTGGTCAGCACACTCCTTACTGGTTGGATGTATGCAAACCCAATTTGACCCACATTAACCTGTCCACCTGTGATGAAGCTTTTATTCTGGAAGATATCTGCTCTGGGCAGGACATCGGGCTCATTAATGCTGGGAGGTAAGGCTAAGACCAGAGAGTGTGTGAGTAGGTCAGTAGTAGTTCTCAACAGAGACTATATCAGAGATTTCTTGAGGTTGCATGTGTTTTTTATGTGTGCTTTTAGCAATCATGCGAACACACACACTATAATCCTATATCCATCATCCTTGTTTGCTGTTGTTATGGTTACCAATCTGAGACACAAAATATGAAGTGGTAGTAGCCATCTTAAATTGCCTTTTATCAAAGTCCCCAACAGCTGGTGGACCGAAGTGCCACCTGCTGAACTGACTGGCTGATCTAAATCAGTGTCTGTAAGTTTTTATTAATTTAACATACCTTATGTAAAAAAATTACATTTCCATTAAAGACAACTCACTGATTAAGACTCTGTAACTTGTTCGAATCAATGACATTGAATGTAGTGAATTTTGTAATGAATAAAAGCAGGTTTTTGGGATTTAGGGATCTCAGTAAGTTCAATTTCAAGACACTACTGGGGATGACTCTTGCCCTCATGGAGATATTATAATTTCTACCTCTTGGTCCACAGCCTCTCCACATGCAGTTTTTTCTTTTGGACTGTGTTTATATATTTAATATAATATCATATAATATATGTAATATTTAAGACACAACATCATCATGTCAGGTCTCTTGTCTTCTCTCTTTATACTCTATTTACTGCATTTAATGTTTGAGCTAACAATACACACACACCTGCAAGTTTTTTGAAAGTCACTTTGTGGTTACATATGAATATTCAGTATTGTCCTTAGCTGTCTGAATGTGAATGTAAATTAACAGTATTTATTTCCTTACAGGAAGTCTTTCCCCTCCCAGCATGCAACTCTGGCTGCCTTTGCTGCTGTCTACATCTCAGTACGTGTTTATCATACACACATCTAGAGGCCTGTAGCTGATTTATAATCCCCCAAACAACATTTAAAAAAAAACCATATTAAAAGATGAATATTGGTTTGTTGTGTGAAACTGTATTTCAGATGTACTTCAACACGGTGCTGACAGACTCTGCTAAACTGCTGAAGCCTCTCCTGGTGTTCTCCTTTGTCATGCTGGCCATCCTGGCTGGGTTGACCAGGATCATCCAGTTCAGAAACCACCCTGTCGATGTCTACTGTGGATGGTTATTGGGAGCAGCCATCGCTGTTTATCTGGTAACAGTCATTGAGTTACTAATATTTTCAAAAGAGTGTCTCCTCTCTCTATACAGTTATATTCTTCCAAAATCGGGGAACATGTTTACATGCACTTAAAAACCTGCTTTCTCAAAGTCTGCATATATATGTAGCCGTTGAGTAATCTGATTTATTCTCCAGTTTGCGTTTATTTGGTTCACAGATTTTAACTATGTAGTGATAAAAGAAACTAACTATTTTAGATGTCTACTGTGTACTTTGTGTTGAAATCAGTTTTAGTCTGACTTCAGCCACCTAAACTTTAAAAAAGTGTTGAGTGTCTATAGCCTTTGTCCTGCACAAATGCTCTTGTAAAGAGCTAATTAAAACCCTGGTTAGCCATAAACATGGCACAGAAATCAGATTTCTCAATTACATAACAGTTGGGAAATCAGAAAGCCAACTGTAGCTTGGTTACTTGAGTGCATGTAAACGCTGATTGTCAGAATGTGACTGTATTTGGTCAGAAGACCATGGCAACGACCATCTTTGACTAGTTTTAAGAAGCACAATCAAAGTTATGGCGGCCAAAATCACACAGTGTACACTCATGTTTAGGAAGCGTATAGGAGATGACAGACATTATTGAGTATGTAAGATAAATAATTTTTTGTTCTAAGTTGCTTAAATCTTTTAAGAAAACACAGTATTTAGACATTGTTAGATTTAGGGTGAAATGGAAGAAGGTTACGTTTAGATACTACTACTGCAGGACATGTGGTTCAGTGAAGCTTTATGAGCAGAGAGGAGACGTGAATGTTCAACTCTAGTGTTGAAACTGGTGGATGTGATACCTCCCACACAGCATTACCCTCCATCCTACACACTCGGATAGACACATCCAGCTTACACACATACTGTAGACATGAGCTGAGCTATAGCAGTTACATTTGTGAGCGGACACACACACAGACACACACAGCCCCCTCTTCAACTGCCGACACTTTTGTTGTTCTGTCTCTTCCTTCAGAAAGAAGTGTTGACTACTGATATTTGCAGGATGAGGCTGGAACGTCAACTCTATCACATGATGAAGAATCACTAGTTACAGCAGCTTAATCTAAATACATTTCATGGGTGCATGTCTTCTATTTTTATGTAATTATTGACCTTAAAAAGTAATCTCTGTGATTAACTTCAGTTACAAGAAATTTCTCTTTTCATGTGGTTCTGAAGTGCACACGATTGATGATTACACACATTTGTTCTCAAGGCAATAATCATGTGCAGTGCATGATTCATTGGGCTATTTTAAGGTACTTTGTTTGGCACTGTACCATCTATCATTAGAGCAGAAATAGAAAAATAGATCAACTGAGGCTGATTGACAGTCTCCACTTGTTTCTGTGCTAAAGTACAAGTAGAACATTATTATTATAGGTGGTCAAGGTTAAGATTTTTGTCCTTCTGTGTAGGTTATCTATAATACTCTATTATATTTTGTAAATTTCCCATTTGTTTTACAAAGCCAGTTTAAAAAATGCATTGTAAAACCTATATAAAAAAGAATTCAATGATTTACAAATCTCATAAACCCATATTTTATTTATCATTACAATACTGTTATTTAATTTTTTTATTCAAATAGAACAACAATAGAACTGAGAAAATGCTTTTTATGACAGATAGGTCATTTTAAAATTAATGGCAGCAACATGTCTCAAAACAGTTTGGACACAGACAACAAAAGGCTGGAAAAGTAAGTGGCAACAGTGAGCTGGAAGAACAGCTATTGCAACAAAAGCAGGTTATTTGGCAACAGGTCAGTAACACAGATTGGGTTAAAAAAAGAGCAAGTGTTTATCAGTTTACTCATTTGATATGTTTTTTATATTCTGTTTTGATTAAATTATGGTTTTATGAGATTTGCAAATCACTGTATTATGTTTTATGTAGGTTTTTACACAATTGCAACTGGGGTTGCATTACAACTGCTTATTAATCTTATGTGGAAGAAAATTCTGCAGTAATAGAAACAGCACAAGTTAATCTGGTGGCATAATTGGACCTTTTTGTTACTTTGCTTGTGGTCAAACATGCTCAAGTCTTCTTTTCTGATGCAGGAGTGGTAACAACTACAGTAGGGCTCACCTCCACTCTGTTTGCTGCCTATGGAACCAAACTCTTAGATTAGTGCCACATTCTTCTTGTTTCCGAAATTACTAATGGTGGTGTGTGCATGTACTCACAGGCCCCACAAGCACCCTTGGCTTATAGCCCGCCCTATATATTGTGAGGTTGACTTAATGTGAAAGATAATTGCTGAGAGAAAAGCTCTGATGCTTTCAAACAAGAACACCATAGGCTTGTAGGAGATCAACTTTGTGGTTATTTAATCATATGTGCAACCATACTGTATGTCTTGGACTTTCAAAATGCTAATTTTGGAGATGGACATTTGGACTGCCTTGCTGCTGCTACTAAAACTGGTTAAGTGGCAGAAAATGGATGGAGCCACATACTCAATGAATAAAGTTTAAAATAAACAATGAAAACCACTGAGTTAGAAAAAGCTTGCAGTATGTGTAATAATTGTTAGGCTGGCTTTTATCCTTCATCTATTTCTTCAAAACCAGCTGAAGTTAAGTAGTAATTTATCAACACACAAGAAGAATGCACAAGAGAAATATGGTATGCAGTAACTCATTAACCGCTCACACAAAACAAACCTGTGCCTGAATAAACCGTTCTGCAACATGGCCTTTCATCTAATCGGTTGTTTTCTTTGTATCACATGTTATATTTTGACTCCACTATGTAGGGTAGTAGTAAATGTAGATTGTAATAATGAAATGGAATGACACCTAAATTATTTTAAGGACAAACATGCCTAGTAAGAAAAGTTAAAAATAACAAATAAATAACAATGTGTAGGACCTTAAATCAGTTGTCTGTATGTGTTATTACTACTTTATCTGCCAGAAGCCATAGTTGACGGTCTGTAGATTGCTCTTAAAACTTACCAATCACAGATTTATGATTTGATACATCTGATAATAATTGTATAATTGTATCCAACCTCCAATGGAAGCGATTCTTTTACTGCAGGACTGAGGAGCTGAAATGGCTGCCACCTGAAAGTGGATTTGCCAAACTCTGTTTTACGCTTTGTCCTATGTCTTCGCTTCATGCTCCTCTCTGCCTCACTGTCTGTGTTTGCATGCAGGGTGTTTATGCAGTGGGGAATTTCCAGCCTAGTGAAGATCGGTCCAGAAGTCGCCCACCTCCTCCCATCCTGAGAGAGCCCCCCCTGTCCTCTCTACCCAATGTCAGCCAAACAGCAGTTAGCAATAGCCACCAAGGTAGAAACAAGCCTCCAGGTATCTTTAAGAATAACCAATTACACCAACCAATTACACCAGCCTGATTCATTAGTTTGAAAAAAGCAAAGCATAACAAACATAAGAATATACAATTGCAGGTTAACAATCTGGCCTTGTGAGCTTTTATACAGCTTTATAGGGCTAATCCTAATCCCAGGACTCATTTTGACTCAACATTCTAGTTCTTTTGGGTCTCTCTGCTACAAATTGAAATATGCAATCTCAGTATGGAGTAAATATCAAACTACCATCATAAAAAATATTTTTTGTTGTTGTTGATGTAATTTGTGATGTATCTTCTTTGCCAGACAATGTTACTATTACAGTTACTTTTTAGAAGAAGACATGTTGTTGATTGTATTTTTATCTTGGTACTTTGAAATTTTCTTGTACTTGAAAACGTATTTTACATTTGACATGAACAGTTTGACTTCTCCTTGTTCTTTGATAGGCCATCACACCCTGGCTCCTAGCCAACCAGAGCCCATTATCACAAGGACCTCTTCCCACACCTTGTCCCCTAACCAAACAAGACCTATCCTGACACGAAGCGCCTCGTACCGAGAGCCCTCTCTGACCAGTATGAAGAGAGCAAGTGCTGAGGTGGAAGTGCTGGCTCCACCTAGTCCTCTAGGCAACCGTGACAACATGCTGACCTTCAGTAGCAGCACACTGCCAAGGTAAAATCACTTTGAAATGTATTTTTGCACATTTACTGTTTTAGAAATTAGTTTTTTCCTACAATACCGATAATGACAAGACAAAAACATTTTTTTGCAAATGACAAATTTAAAGCTCTAAACTCTCATTTACAAATATTCAGAGTCTTCATTCAGTACTACATAGAGTCTCCTTTGGCAGCATTTACAGCTTTGTGTCCAGGTAGGACTCCACCGTCTTCTCACACCTGGATTTTGGCAGTTTTCCCATGCTTCCTGACATCTGCTCAAGTTCCATCAGATTGGATGTGAAGCATCTCAACAGATGTTGCATGGGATTCTGGGATTTACTTTGGCCACTCAAGGGCAGTCAGAGCCTTACGTGTTTCACTATAGAGATGTTAGCAGATGAAGAGCAACGCCTAGTGTTTACCAAACACAGACCATGGCGTTCATTTTTTTGTCCGAGTCCTTTAAAAGTCATTTGACAAATTCCCAACAGACTGTGTTTACCGTGTATGTAACCACTGTACCAAAGATACATGATTGATGCTGTGTTACTGAGACGTTCTTACTTCTACCATTTGTTCCCATCTCTGCAGAGGTCTTATAAAGCTCTAAATCTAGTTTTTTCTGATTCCCGGTATACCCGATTCCTGGCTACATGTCGAAGTGTCCTTGGGCAAGACACTGTACCCCTGACCCTTGGCACCTCAAAGGTCCACAAAGAATTTCCCTAAGGGGATTAATAAAGTATCAATTATTATTATTATTATTATTATTATTAGTTAGAACATTCGCCTTTTGGTCATGTCCATGTCCCTGAACAGCTCAACCTTCTTCCATTTCACAGTTATTGAGGCCACAGGGCTGCTAAAGGGCACTCAGAGCTTTAGAAATGCTTTGCTGAATGGTTACAGCACAGGCCACAGAATGCAGTTATTCAGCATGAACTTTCTTTTCTTTAATCAACACTAACACTTTATTTGGACAGCTCTAATCACATAGAATCATAGCCCAAGATATGTATCGCATTTCCAGATTTCTACCAATACACAGCCCTAATTACATGATTTCAATGAATTAACCCTGATTGGATCACATTTGGATTTGTGTGAGAAACCCGTTTGTGCAATCAGACATAGTGCTACAGTAGAGGAGAAACAGTGAGGCATGCAAAGGACCAGTATGACATGCAAGAAGCTGGATGTAGGCAGCAGAAGAAGGGTGGTCAGCTACGTTTTGGAAGCCCAACCAGTTGTGTGTTGTATTGCTTAACCTGTCTCCAGACCTAACCAATCACCTCCTGCTCATAGCAACTCTTTAGAGCCCCTCTAACACATTGTGTTTCCCTCACAGGAAACACAATGTGTGACAACTACTATTACTACTACTACTACTACTACTACTACTACTACTACTCCTCTTCAACCATCACTATTGCTTTTAAAGTAATATGCAGTGTCTTTTCAAAGTGTTTTACATACCACATTAAATCTTGCATTTCTAATACAGGGATGATAACATGTGTGTAAAAAGATAACTAGGACAGTATTTTGCTGTAACTTACCAGGAAAATGCTGCCTTGTGTCTAAAAAGGGCCACTGATTCACAATAACAGAGCTAGTGACTTCCACATGAGCAGGTAGACACTCAGACTTGACTACAGTGTGTCTGTTTCTTTGCACAGGAAACCTCTGTAGAGTCTTAGAGAGTGGCATGGGGGCTTTTAAACCATGAAGGATTAGCTCAACAAAACTTTATGTAGCAATGTTATTTACTTTTTAATATATGTTTAAGACATAAAAGGGAACAGAGTCATGTCTGAGATTTATTCTAGGGCACAAATTGGTAATATGTGTGCACAGTTAATTTATTTGAGAATGCAGTTTGTTAAATTGAAAGAACAAATCGATTAGTACATTCAAAACTGTTTTTCAAAGAGAGCAGTTTAATCATGAATTAGTTTTCTCCATGATACCCACTGAGATCCATACTATATTGTCATTACTCCAGATCCCATGGAGGCTCCTCACTGGAGGAGGGTCGCATTCCTCGGCGTCACGCTTCCATCCACGCTTCAATGGATTCAACTCGATCCAAGCAGCTTCTCAGCCAGTGGAAGAATAAGAATGACAACAGGAAGCTGTCCCTGCAGGTGATGGATGGAATAAGACCTGCCTCCTCCTCGTCTCCTCAGAGAAACATGGAGCTGCACTGTTCCTCTGAACCTTCTGCCATGGGCCTGGAAGCAGAGCTTCGTGGTGGAACCCACCTACCTTCAGTCATTGGCCAGGAAGCTGAGCTGCGCGCTGGAGCCCACATCCCAGTTCAGTACATGAAGCTAGCAGCTAGCTCTGTTCCCATGGTCAGTCATAATCACATGGCTCATAATGGCAACACCGGAATGGCTGGAGGAGCCAGAGTGTCTATCCAATCCCGGCCTGGATCCTCGCAGTTAGTTCACATACCAGAGGAGGAGAATCCCACCAGCAAAGACCAGGAGAGCGAATCAGAGGACAGCATTATGGACGGGGGTGGCTCAGTGAGGGAAAAATGGCTAAGAGTGGCTGAGAAAACCACCATCCCCTGCAGGCCACTCAGTGCTGGAGGACAGCCTCGTCTCATGCAGGTTAATCTTACATTATGCAAAAACTTTTGTGTACGGAAACTTTGGCAGTTTTGATGTGCAACCCTTCATACCCACTGTACACGTAATTACACATAGCTCTGTTGATCTATGACAGGGGTACGCTACCCTGGTCCTAGAGAGCCACAGCCCTGCTTGTTTTCTTATACCTGCCTTTCCCACTGCTGATGACCTGTATTGGGTGTGTTCAGCCAATCAGAAGATGTAAGTCCAGGAAAGGTTGGAAAACAAGCAGGACTGCGCCTCTCTAGGACCAGGGTTGCCTACCTCTGGTCTATGATATTTATACATACATATTTATACTTCCTCTCATAGTAGTTGTTGTTTTTCCATGGTAATGGTAGACACATGTCCCAGGGATAAACAAACAGTGTGCTGACTTCATCGTACATTTACTGCCACTGGTAAAATGCATCTGTATATCAGTCTCTTATGCAGTTCATCACTTTTGTGTTGATTATTTTTGCAGTGTGACTAATTAAAACTGGAGTTACAGTAGTGCTCGCCACAGTTTAACACTCTGAGCTACTCTAACCAAGCTACAGCCTGATGTGTTGAAGATGAGCAACAAAAATTTTAAAAAGCAAACATTCCACCGTTATTTCTCCTTTTCCAGGTGATAGCCTTATCCAAACAGCAGGGTCTGCTTCACTCTCCTCGGTCGGAGGATGGTGGCAGCACCGTCAGTTGCACTGGATCCATCAGGTACCGAGCCCTAACAGACCAGGACCCATCACCACCGGCCTCCACCACCGGAGCAATAGGAGGAGGTCTGTGCTGTTTACATATATTTGGTACAGTGTACAAAATATACAGTGCATATCTGTGTATATCTGTGGTAGATCACTGGAACTTAAACAAACTACAAATAATAAATTTAAATTTAATGCTGAGTTCAAGTTCAAGTTCAAAAAGCTTTATTGTCATTCCAACCACATATAGCTGACGCAGTACATAGTGAAATGAGACAACGTTTCTCCAGAACCATGGTGCTATATAGGACAGTAACAAGACAGAACATAGAGCTGAGGACTGCTAAGTTGTCCTAGCCACATAAAGTGCATCCTGTGCAACCTAGTGCAAACAGTGCTAGAACAAAAAAAGTGCAGACAGAAGAAACAAAACACAAAACACAAAAAAGCAGCGACCAGTAACTGAAATGTACAATTATGTGCAAAAACAGCAAGTTGAAAAATGATCTTGTGCAAAGAAACAGCATGTAAACATTATAAACAGTCTTTAATATAATGACCATGGTTTCCATCGAGGTTTGTCAGCCTTGACTGCACTTTATATTTTTTTATTGTTTTCAGTAGAAATATGCTCTGTCTCATCTGTCAAAGTCATCTGTGACCCAGACTGACGTCTTTGATTTTTGGAGTGAGGCTCACCCTCCTAACAAATGCTAAAGGCTAAAATGGGGCCTTCTCTGACCAGTATAAAAATTATTCATTTACCATTAGCAAACGCCTGATTCCTGCATTACCAGAGACAAGGATGTAAGTAAGAAAAGTTTGCAGGTGAAGAATGTCATTTGTCTTGTTTTTTAGGAGGAGGACTGGAACGAACTGGCAGTATAATTCGTGTTGAAGCCCATCCAGAGTCCAAATCCAACAAACCAGTAGTGAAACCCCCCAGCACAGACGGAAGTGGCTCCTGGCGTTGGAAAGCACCAGAACAACGAGCATCTCTCCGGCATTCATCGTTCAACCTAAATGATCTGAACAGACACACTGACAGTTGTGATTCACTGAGGGATGGCGGATCAGTGGATGGACGGAGGAGTGTGACAGGGACTGAAACTGAATGTGAAGGGGGAGGAGATGGAGGGGGAGGAGGAGGTGTATATACAAACCATCCACATGTTGTACACCCTTTTCATCCGTTACATCACAATAACCCCAACAACTTCCAAAACCCAAATTTTAATCCAAACAACCCCAGCTTCAACAACGCTCAGTCTAACTACATCCCCAACACTGTCAACTCCAATGTGCCCTACACTCCCACTGCCACCTTTGCTCCTCCCTTCCACCCCCACCCTCAGGCTGTCACCACCATCAGGGTCACCCCGGTGGAAGGAACGGCCGCCAGCAGCGACGGCGGCTCAGACTGCCAGTCAGTGGCCTCTTCCAGCCGAGAATCCACCCTGAGGAGGAAGAGCGGATCAAACATCATCCACGTTCCTGAACGAGGACCCACACCCGACCTTCACCACAACCATCGCCTTAGCGATAATGGCAACCGCATTGACAGCGAGAGCAGCAACCGTTTCCATGAAAACCTCAGAAGTTTTCAAGAAAACCCAGTCCTACCCAATCACCCTAACCACCCCAACAGGCAGTTGCAAGGGCTATTTGGCCGTCCCAGCCCAACCCCACCCCCAACCTTACCCCGTCCCATCCTGACTCACACTCCTCCCCCTACAATGGGATTAGCTTATAAAGAATGACAAATTTAGTGTTGAGTCCATCCATCTACACCCACTTAAACTGTGGTGGAGATGCTGCTTGGGCCAACATTCAGAAGTTCAGATTGGGCAGAAATGATAGGGAGTTCAGACCACCACCCAGGGTCACACAATAGGTAATGGCAAAAATCTCCTTAGTCCCACTCACAACCTCTCACCTGACCAATTGGGGTACATGATAAGGTCAATTATATCCCCCCCTGATATCAGTTGCTTTAGTACCCAACAGATTAAAGCTGTGTCTTGGTGGAGAGAAAAGTACTGTAAGCTTATCTAAATCTATTAACAGTGGGTTCAACATCCACTGGGTCACCAGCCATAGACAGTACATACACAATAAGCGCTGCTCCCATTGCCAATAAGAAGGGACTCTATTCATATAGAATGTGTAGTATAAGGGGTGAGTTTGTTTCAACAGTTTTCTTTGTGGGGTTTTGAAAAGTAGGATTGCTAGATAATTCAGACATTTTTGTAAATCTGACAAACTGAGTCTACTGGCTTAATAGTGACACAGATAATGGATAACTGCTGACCCATAGACTTGCTCTGAAAGAGACTCCAGAGCCTCCTCGGTCTGTTCCATAAATCCCTTCCAGGGAGGATGTATTCGGCCTAATGACTCAGCTGGGAATAGGATTGAGTTTCTATCCCTACACATATTCTCAGCTTTCTTCTTGTGGTCAGACACAGGTAACGTATTGTTATAAAAACTTTACAGTGTAACCACACGTCATTGGATGGAAGTTACATAGAAAGCTGTGTTTGTACATATGAGAGTGGGTGACAACAGTGGAAGCTATATTCACAGTCTTAATTTTGTCTGGGCTACAAAGAGTCCCTTTTAGGGCAATAACAGTATGTCTTATTTCCAAGGTGGTGTTGTGTTCATGTTGGATAAGAATCAATATCATGAAACATATGTTGTTCTTAAATATAGTAAAACATGCATTGGATTTTTTACATGCTGTGTTTTAATGATGTGCAGTAATTGAATTATCTTTACTGTGTAGTAGCTGTACTATACACTCTCATTTGCAGCATGTTGATCATTTGAACAGGCTCAGACTATAGTCACGTCCAAAGACTGAACAAAGCTTTTCTGTTTTCTCCTGTTTCAAAACCCACAGCATTATGTGCAGTATATGATGCAGTAACCGTGCCACTGTTGAAAAAAATGCAATATTACATGAGTAAAGATAAAATTGCAATGTTATGATACAACAGATCTATATGGAAAACGTTAAAATATTTACTTTTTGAACATTTGCAAAATGGAAGCTTTTACAAAAATACAATGTAATTGGCAACAATGCTGTGATTTTCAGCGAAAGTACAATAGTATAATTAATATCATATGAAACAAGAGGTTATTTTGAGGAAAAAGTTTACACGATTTTTTCATTTATAAAATATAATACAGTTTTAAAATAATTCAAAATGACACATTATAAATTTAATATATCTTTACAATAAAATGCCCAAATATTACAAATAACTACATTTTGTACAAATGTACATGTTTGCCTTTTGTGACTCAGTGAATCATATAACCCTCACCTGTTTATTACCACCTTGAAGAATTCTATTATGACTCCTGTTGCTAAAATTTCAACTTAATCTAAAATATTACAGTTTATGAAATTCATAATTGATGTATTATCGCTCTTAGTTACCAGTAATATTTTTCCTTTTTAATGTATCCTCTAAATCATATCCCCATTCGCAGTGGCTCTGTTACTTGTGTCCTTATATCGTTGTACTGTAAAACTGGTGTGGTTGAATTCATAAGATATAAAACATTCTCCTTTTTTTTTACTTTTTAACTGTCAACCTGTAAACCAGTTACAAAACACAACAGATCATATCAACTGTTAAGCCAACATTACTTAATTAGCCCAGTGTTTACATTAATATTGTTTCTTAAAATACTGCACAAGTGCCATCAGATGAGAAGTCATGTGACTGTGGGCTAGCCACATACTGTGTAAATGCAGGACTGGATGGAACCCAGCTCTGAACACGCAGTATTTTGATGGGACACAAAGATGCCCATGTTTGGATAACACAGAATTTAAGAAAGCACAGTGACAGATGATAAGTGAATACATGGGGTATTTTAGCTGCTGCTATGTACTAGCTCCCCCTCCCACAGATGTCTATTTGCTTATTGCATTTGTAGGTGCAGGGTCATGGTGAAGATATTGGTGGTGATGCTGCTGCTAATGGCTGTAAAGAGCTCAGATCAGCGTGTTGATGTTTTTAAAGGTATTAACAGTAGGTGAGTGAAAGGACTTACTGTATATTTGATACTTCTAGTGTTTATTATAAGGAGTCGTTTAATTACACATGCTAGTATTTCATGTTTGTTGAATGTGACTTTAAGTGATTTCTTTTATTTATATTTGTTAGCATGTTTGTTTTTCTACCTAATGAAGAGTGGACACAGTTAAATGAGCTGTACACCTTTGAAGCAGGTATGGATTTAAGAAGGTTTCTGTTCTGATTCTTGTGTTGTGCTTTTTGGTTTTTTAGCTGTTTCTATTATATCACATATAGTTTCAGTTTGGAGCTGGAGTGTTGTAATTCTGTAGAGGGTATCATCATCATATTACCTGTAACAGAACTAACAGTGCTTAATGAGTTTGGTGCACAGTCGGGATTCTGCAAATCAAAGGCCAGGTCGTGTACATGGCTTTCATTAAGTCTTAATCATTTTGGACCTGACAGTCAGCATGTTCTGTAATTGCTGTGCATTTAATAAGAGAGACCATATTTTACATGTAAAAAAAACTTGTTTTCAGGTCAGTTCAATTTAGTTTACTTTCTCATTGTTTGCCCCTGAATAATATACTGACCATTGTAATTAGCCAACCCTGCAGCTGGGGCTGAACAATTCATTTTCAAAGAGCAATAATCATTTATTAACAAGCTTTGATTAAGAAAATAATTATTACCAATTGATTGGTAATAATTAACTTCCTCTGTCCTTTCCTCCAATCTATATAATTTGATACTGCAGCGTTTTTACACTGCACATGCTTTTGATTATTATAAATTATAGTGCATTCATAGACATACTGTCTCTAGCATCACATGTTTTTTCTTGGTGTTTTACTCTTGATCTCACTTAGACTTGGACTGGGACTTGGAATTTTGGACTTGGACTTTTTTTGACATGGATTTCACTCACACAACTAGCCTTATGCTGTCAGAGAGGACCTTCCAGTAACTGCCAGTATTGTAAACAGGCACCTACAGACTGTTAGAGTTCAACAATCTAATAGATTTACTGCATCCACACTGTGCTAGATCTGATAAACCTGAGTAAATATGATGCGAGTCAGTGTACAAGAAGAAAACATCGTCAGTGTGTGTAATCCATCATGTTTGGATCAGTGTGTCATTTTATGCAGTAATCTGATTGGCTGGTTCCTAAACATTATTAGATGGTCATCCTAAATTTGTGACGATGTCAGAATTTTGTCCCAGGATATGTTTGGTTGCAAGACTGGGACAGTGGTTGTCTTCGAACCTGTCACAGTTGAACCACAACAACAGACATCACTATGTTGGGTGATCTGACGCCTGGACAGCCTGAAAACGCACAGTGCATAATCACTTCATGACAAACTTGTAGACTTGTAGCTGTTGTTGACAAATTGAGCTCACATTTGATAGTGAGTTAGTACATGAACATGAGCTGAAACAATTTTAAACAAACAGCTAAACATTTTTCAATCAGAAACAACATTTGTCATTAAGCCTGAAATTGAAATCACAATTTTTAACAGAAAAAAATGCAATTATATATTTTCCTAAAATGATTTATCCCCAGCTGCAGCCTGGGCTCACCAAGAATGTAGAGAGTAGTTCATCACACACAGGTGAACAGCCACGTACAGGTGAATGCACTTCTTTTGATGTCCTGTATGTATGTATTTGCTAATACATACATATATTGCTTTAAACAGAAAGTTTTTAATGGATGATTTTAAATGTGAACATAAACCACCTGCTAACTAAAGCTGCTTAACCTGCCTTGCCAGTCCTTTCTCATAAAAGCTACGAAACTCTAGGATACAGATGAGCCGGAAGAATGTAATAAATATAATATCCACAAGTTCAGTATTCTTACATACTTGTCATAAATGAAGACTGTTCTCATTACACATTAGCGGAGGCCAGTTTTATTTCCTAAATTTCAATAAGACTGTGTTTATTATGAATACTGTAATACCTCAAACAAACAGTCCACGTAAAGGGATAATAATACTACTAATCATAGAAATAATAACATGTATATGTACAGTAAATGTGTATGAGATATATATTGTAGTATGATAGATGGAATATGTGGAATATGGTTTATCAAATGCAAGGACTGTCCAGTCAGATATAAGAGGACTGTCAGTGGCATATAAGGCTAAAATATTTTGCCCATACTCACTAAAAATATATGTAGAAATATTTTAAACTTTCAAAGTTGTACATTTAGGTATAGTTGTGTGAACTGACAGCCAAATGACCTGAGCCTTGTTAGATAGAGTGATCATAGAGTACAGATGTTTGTGTATTATAGTTTATTATGAAATGTGTACAATCAGTAGTGTTGGCAGAAAAGTATTACAGAATGTTTATGACTTATTTTGATGTCTTTAAACTTTAAGTATTGATACTGTATGTAGTTCTTATCTGATTTAATATCTTTAATATTCTGACAATATTTTTACGTTTTCAGCTATTATTTAATTGCATTGTCTCAATTGGCAAATTTAAAATCATTTATTAATGAATATGTTTTGACTAATGAATGTAATGATTGTAGAAAATGAGAAGTGAAAGGCCTGTGAGACAAGGCCTTTGTCTTTTTTGAACAGGCACAGTGTGTCCAAGTGCATTTCTGGACACCAAAATGAAATTGTGTCATTTTACAAATACAGTTATTACAATGCCACTCCCCTTTAATGTGTAGTCTGCCCAGACCCATGCACATAATGTCATGGTGAAGCCAAGAATTAACATTTCCCTGGTAGAAAGTCACTGCGCCTGATCATTACTGTCACTAACCAAAGGCCTACTAGCTGAAATCAGGGCCTAACTTTGATTTAGTGATAGAAAACCATTGTTTATTCACTGTCCAAGAACTTTGGCTTTAGACTGAATAGTAATGAGAAGTTTTAATTACAAAATAGTTTACTAGTAGTACAATACATATACAATAGCATTGATTGTTATATTTTCAGGTTCTTTCACTCTCACTCTTGATAATCTTTGAAGTCCTCATATGTTTTCCACACAAATATATGCGATTGGATCATCTTCCCTAGTAAATAATCAAGTGTACTTTGTTGTTTTTTTTTCTCCTCATTTATTAAATTGGCTTCACCTTATTTAAATGAGAACAGAGGGAGAAAAAAAACAGTTTCACTAACCTTCAAGTATCATCACATATGACTTTCTATTGGGAAATAAATATTATAACTAATAGTTACATTCTATCACAGCTGCATCATGTTAGCTTGAAAACCTTAAAACTTTCAAAAACATTTGTGACATGAACTGACAAAATGATTGATGTTATGTATATAAAATGGGCTGAATGATTTTAGCTTGGGACTGGGACTGGCAGTAAACTAGTTCAAATGCAGGTAGCAGGGTATCTGGGTTAGCAGGTATGCTAGCTACATAGCCAGCCTTCATACTACCTATTGTTATACAAGTGAAATTTTTTCAGATTGACTGAATGTGAATCATCCACAGATTACTATTTAATAACTGTGTATTTATGATAACCAGTGTTATTTTTGTCTTTTTCTCTCATTAAATCTTTATGGATATGATACAGTATATACATATTTTTGATTAGCGTATGTGAAAGAGAACTTTTTTATATCAGCTTGTCAAATTTGTTGGTAATTGCTATGGCAACCGTCTGCACATATGTGTGCATGGTTGGTATACTGTGCTTTACAGTGCAGGGACAAATCTTATACTGATGGTGGAAATCTGTAATTTTCTGCAACTGTTGCTTAAGGATCCTGAAATCAGTCAGATATCATTGACACATAGCATTTCTACTGTAAGTCAGTCAGCTGATGGGAATCAGTTCATTATCTATGACTATGCCTCACAGTTGACAGGTACGGATTAGCATAGCTGTACATCTTGCATGCTCCGACAGCCCAGTAATACAACAGACTGTAGCTTTTCTCAGACGAAGGAGTTTGAAATGGTTGTGAAGAAGCCCACTAGGATCCAAAACGAACAGACTGAATGACACTGCAAAGTCTTTTTGGATCCTTGTTCACTTTCAGATTGCGGATTTCTATCGGTTGAATACATGAGCTACTAGCTGTTTATAATATTCGCCAACAGTAACGGTTTGGTGTTTCTATTACTGTAAATAGACATTTGTATCTTTATATTCATCAGTATATCCTGTATATGAACCCAGGCTGACGGTGTGGGTTGTTAGCTTGGTGGGAAATGCTAATGTTTAGCATAGACTAGCAGATTTTCAGTTAGGCCTGGAGTCAATGGACAAATCGTCCTACTGTTCCACTTAAGTTCATGTACTTTTCAGTTGGTTAAGTGAGTTTCTGTAAATACACTGAATCTACATTTCTGCGTTTCGGTGAATTGAACCCAGGCCTCACATCTGTACAAGACTTACATTTAATAGAAAGTGGTTTCTGTCTGTGATAAAGCAAGGCTATGTAACTCTTGGTAAGTCGTGGTGACAGCACGTCATCATGTTACATGAGTAACACCTTCTGTTGACACCTTGTTGCTTGACGGTGTCTCTAAGCCGGCAGTGGTCACACCTGACCAAAATAAAAGTGCATTATTTTTACTTGGAGATCTAATTTCTCCACTTGGTTACATAGTTTTGTTTTACAGTGTTTTTTTTACAGTGTTTCATTTTTTTTTTTTTGTGTGTGTGAGGTTTCAACTTTTGAGGTTTTCGACCTTGGTTAGTTACAGATGGTGCTGACAGTTGCAGAAAACATTCACATGCTAAATCCGTTTTGTGAGTGCATCCAGTCAGTGCTACATTTTTGTTTCTACATCTGAAAGTTTGCCTTTAATCTTTATCATAGGTGAGATCTCAAAATTAATAAATGGAAACCAGAGTTTTGTGAATGTTGTTGGTTGAAGCTATCAGCATGATTGGTCAATGAGAGACACATGAATACATCAGGCAGGTAAAAAAGCAGAAGCTAATGTCATCTGATGGATACGCAAATGACATCACAGCTTATATGCGAGTATGTGGTCGCTCTCAGTGGCTACGCTTACGTGTACAGTGTGTATTCTACTCTATTAAACATGTAAAAATAGCTGCTGAAGTGAAGTCACCTCACCTCACATGAAAACTACAGCCTGCTCCTGTTTTCCTTATCTGCAGGATATGTTGAGGGCTAGCTGTGGGCTAACCAACTGTGTGACTAATAGACTGAACAGTTTGGACCGAGTCTGTGAACATGTACAACGGTGACAGTGTACTGATAATGACAGACATAATACAGTTTTTGTTTTCCAGTGGTGTCTCTATAACTCAATAAAATTTGATATGAGATTGTCTGTTTTAATTGTACTAATGCATTTACTTCTTCTGCTCACTCTTAAGCTTAAATAACCAGCCAACAGTGTTTTCCAGGTATAGTAAAATCTCATTCTCCTGCCACATGCAAGTCTTCCACAAGATAACTATACCATAGCTTCAGTATACTGTACATATGTCCATCTGTCAATAAGGTATATATAAATTAGGTATACCACAAGGCTCTGTGCTGGGTCCTTATTTTTCATAAGCTACCCAAACAATATTATCAT
The DNA here is from genome assembly GCA_900302695.1 of Helostoma temminkii. NCBI lineage: Eukaryota > Metazoa > Chordata > Actinopteri > Anabantiformes > Helostomatidae > Helostoma > Helostoma temminkii. Next base: position 49,771 of record OMLM01006294.1, on the reverse strand, counting down.
TCTTACATATAAAACATATATAATAAGTGTTTATGTGGCTGTCAGGCTTTTTTGTGTTTGTTTGAAATCATCAGTTTGAATCTAACCTGCACATACTTAATGGTGCTGAAACAGAGGTTGTCCACTCTTACAAATACTTAAATTTAGTACCACTCTTACTATAACAGCATGTGGAGCACCTGGCACTGACATTAAAGGTAAACAGCTTTCTTATTTGGGAAGGAAATAAAGTGATTGCAGTAAACCATTAGTCTGTTCTTGCTATAGAGCTTTATCCTCCTGCTGTTTTGATTGGAAAACTTGAATGGCTTATTCCACTCAGTCCAGTCATACTTCTACCTCAATACAGACACAAAGCCTGGAAAAAAACACATTAAGGTCCTGACGTTCTTCTTCTGTTTGAGCAGTTAAATGTAAAACAGCCCAACATGTGCACTGTAGTGCTCCTCATGTCACTGATCCCAACCATCTTCCAAATTATGACTTCAATAACCTTTTCACTGAGCCAGTTCAAGGACTGGTTTGAAGCCACTGCCTAATTTTCAACAGGGTCTTGGTTTGGACAACTAAAGAAACAGGTTCCAGGTCTTTACTGTCTAGACAGTGATGTGTGTAAACACAACGTTATCAATAACACATTTAGCAGATACGTATTATAGGAATTTGAAATATTGTGATTCTACTGATTTATAATCAGTAAAGTTACAATAGTTAGTTGATAAATAAATATATATAAAGAAAATATATTGCTTTCTCTTTTACTCTTTTTTTTTCCTTTTCTGCTGTTTCCACTAAGTGTCTCACTCACCCTCAGTCTCTACCTATTCTCCTCAGTGCTGCTGCAACCCTGCAATTTCAGTGGAGTTTCCATGGCAATAACACAAGATGAGCAGAGAGCCCAAACAGACTGGGGGTGGGTAGTAGAGAGAGAGAGAGAGAGAGCTTTAATACACATTTGTGAGCAGAAATGCAATAGTGTGCATCTTCATATGTGATACAGTAAGTGCTTCATGCTACTCTGTGTGTTTGTGTTTGCACACACATTGCAGATAAAGCTTTGATTGGCTGGTCAGAAATTCACCATGGCAACTATGCCGGAGAGCTCAGTATGAGTTCAGCACACTGGAGCACACACACACACACACACACACACAGACACACACAGAATGGAAGTGAAGTGTGTGATCCAGTCTGAGGACAGCACACGGACCTGGTCCTGACAGCTCACTGTATAGTCTGACAGTGGTGCGTACTCACTCTCTGAGGGCCAGGGGCCAACTTTTATTAGCCAGGCTGTAAACAGTGTAACACAGACATATATTATTAAAAGTAATTATTTTACACACATAAACCACTTTCACACTGACCCTTCGAGGCAGCTTTCCCGAGCCAATCCAACACCTCACTGTGCGGTTTAAAAGGTAACAAGGGGCCGTGGGGTAGGTTGACCCTCCTTTAAGCCTTTATACCAGGCTGCTGGTACAAGTGTGAAGAGCACACTGGAGCATCTTTACTGTGGCTTTGAAAGTGCAGTGTAAATAGGCAAAGGCTTCCTGAAGAGGGGGTGTGGCTGAGTAAACAGGTTCATTAGTGGGAGAGCAGTAGAATACAGTAAAACATGAATGTACAGGAAGTGTGTGATGTCACTCCCACTGTAGCATCTGCTCCTCAACTTTTATCAGCTTTTGTTTGGATGTTCTCTTCTCTCTCTCCTTCACATACATACATGTTTGGTTTTTGACTTGGCCAACTGTCGAGAGAGAGAGTGTCGGGTCACTCTCCCTTTAGGCTCCATTTTAAAAACAGCGTCAAGAGAGGAGGGCTGTTTTTAACTCATTTAAAAAATTTAATCTTATTGAATTTCTTCCCACAAAAGGCATTAATCTTTGTTGAAGCCTTCAGTCAGCCATAGTCTTTGGTTTTTTTCAGTGTCACTGATTTCGTAGAGCAAGGTCTCCATGTGTCCTGTGTGAGACTGTGTATCTCATCTTTTGGTTATCTGTGCTATTACTCTTTCTCAACTTCTTTTTATCATAATTTACTCTTTCTTAACTTTTTGTTTGTATGATCGTCTTCTCTTTCTGCGCTTTTTGTCTGTTAACTTTTATTCATACAACACAGTTTCCATGGATTTTGCCTGTGTGAGACTGTGCGTATCTTGTCTTAAGGTCACCTGTGCTATTACTGTTTCTCAGCTTCTTCTTTCCTCATCGTTTACTCTTTCTCAGCTTCTTTTTATCATCATTTACTCTTTCTTAACTTTATCTTTTCATTATCATTTCCTCTTTCTCATCTGTTCTTTTTATCATAATCTTCTCTTTCTCTACTTTCTGTCTATGTCAGCCTTTTTCTGGAAAACTCCTCTTTCTCAGCGGTTTTTTGTTTTCCTGTACTTTTAGATGTGATCTTGAAATAACTGGGTCAGCAGCGTGTAAGCTTTCAGCGTCACAGATCTCTCACATAATCTCTTCAGAAATTACTTAATCTAGTGTTGTATTCGGATTTGTCTACCTGTTCAGTATTCCCTCTCTTAAGTCCTTCTTCTTTACACATTTTCTAAGAAATTAAATGAATAATCGGACAGGATGCATTATGTCTCAGCTGTTCTAGTCTAATTCATGTTTTGAGTTACATACAGGCAACAGCAAATTCTGTACAGCTCTAAACAAAGTAGTGTCTCATTAAACACTGTGTATTTCTCTCTTCAGAATTATCAGGCAGTCATAGCTGATAAAGTCTCTCCACCCTCAGTCTGTCTGTTTCAGTGCAGTGCTGCTCTACCGTGACACGACCTCCATCACAGAACATCAAAGAGTAAAACTTCCTGTGTTTCCAGTGCATCTTGCTGTTTTGTTGCTAGACTGTGTGGAGCTCAGAACACTGTGTGCTGGAGCTGAGAGGACACACAAACACAGCACTCAGTGTACTGACTGTCAAGTCAGAAATTCTTCACGTGTGTTAGAGGTTCTCCTACTGAATTCCAGTGCTAATGCTGCAGTCTGACTCAGCTCTTACCAAACTATCTTTCTGACCAGAGGTCGCTTGCAAACACACTGTGGCATGAACGTCTATAAAAATAAGACAAATTAACTGTACAGTGTTAAATCTGGGTTTGTTTAGGTCGCTGACTTTTTAAATTCATGCAGACACTTTCTGCAATTATTTATTTTCTGTCACTGTTTTATATTTCTTCTACATGCTCTGTCTCATGTGGCCCCGGTTTGCTCCCAACCTTTTGTTCAATTAATAAAAAAGAAGTTGACAGTACTTAAAAATTATTCAAAGATGACATATACAGTGATTCAGTATTGTGATGAAACCAAAACAGAAGTCAGTGTATTAAAAATGCTGGAATTAGAAGAGAAGAGAGTTTTCAGACCCCATTCATTTTTTGAAATTTTTGTTATGTTGCAGCCTGATACTACAATTATTAATTAATTGTTTCTCATTAATCTACATCCACGTCTGTGCCTTGCATCAATCCCATCCAGTAAATTAAATTTACCACAAGTGGATTCATTTCAGCAAGATCAAGAGAAACAGGAGGCGCCTGAGCGAAGGTTGGATACTCTGTACAATGTGATATTTCAGTTTTTCATTTTACATACATTTGCAAACATTTCTAAAATTCTGCTTTCACTTTGTCATTATGGGCCACAGAGTGTAGATTATTGAAAAAACTGCATTTGAATGACTGTAGTATCAGGCTGTAGCATAACAAAATGATGCAAAGTGAATGGGGTCTGAAAACTTGTACTACTGTAGATCCACCTGCACATGTTTTATTAATTAAGCAGTTAAATATTTAGTGTTATGCTTGTGGAATATAAAATATGGTCATCTTTCCCAGTATTTCCATCAGTGTTCACAAATGTTATGAGCATAGAATCAAGCAGCATGTGATCAAGCTTTAACATGATCACATGCAGTACAGTATGTACAGTAGACTGTTATAATATGTACAACATGTGGCTGGATCATTGAGTGTCTTCCTGCTGTGGTCACAGTGCTTCACACAGACATCAGGTTTGTGTTCATTATTGTGGCCTAGTTTCTATAGCAACAGAAATGATACACATGAGGTCTACAAGCTCAGCTAACAAAGAAAAGTTCTGCAGGACTTCACACTGACTTCATGGCTTTTGGCCACCTGGGGGCAGCAGAGATGAGCTCTTCAGCTGCTTAAAGCTTCATTCAATGCAAAACCCAGTCTGTGCTGCATAGTTATTAACTGATCATTTAGTGGAGTCACTATGATCTTTCATGTCTCACCTTACACAAAAACAATTCCAAAGACTTTCCTGCAGTGAGGATACAGATGTTAATATTTACCATCAGCTCATCTAAACCCTGTCTAAATGAAATAACTGTGTTCAGAGGGTGGTTCTACACTACAGTTACTTCTTGAGGGTCGACTATTGATTAGTGCTGTTCACCAATCACTAAACCAGTTCAGGAGTGTTGAGTGAAAATGGATCGACTTTGGAGACAATAAACATAATTGTAAAAAAAATAAATAAAATAAAAATCCTCCAGTCAGATTCAGAGATTTTCAGTAAAAAGTAAGAAGTGAAACCACCTGCCGTTACTGTAGTTCTCTACACAACCTGGACTTTGGCTCAAACCTGAGCTGTATGAACCTTGACACCAGGCGTTTAGCTCACCTTCTGTGAAGAACTGATGATGAACATTAATAAACCACATGATTCTAGCACCTCATCATCATCATCTTCACCATCCTTACATCTTTTCAATACATGTATATAATGTAATCCAGTCCAGTACAGAAGCTCTGCCATCACGTCTCTGTTGAAAGAGAACTACTGTGCGTCACAGTGGAGTCGTCCTGCAGTGTATTTTACTGAGAGATAGTTCTAATGTTTTGGCCTCTTGCTGTGTAAAATAGAGAGAAATGAAGGAAAGGAAAGAGAAAAAAAGGTGATTTACTCATGCATGGACATCTACTATGCACCTTCATGCCCCAGTTGTCCTTCTGGGTTGTGTGTTCAGACAGATCTTCACTAGGTGAGACTGTGTTGACTGCAGCTGGGAGCCGCACCACAGGGAGTCCTACAAAACGGTCGAGCCTGACACAGTCCTGGAGCGTGATGTGTTTTGGGAAGCTGTTCAATGGCCCTGGTTGATTTGCATGTGTCAGGTGTGATAGCAGCACCTGGGCCTTTTAGTGAGTCTGACCCGACACCGATACCAAGTCCTTGTCGCTGTCACACTGCTGCTGTTGTTTTGAAGTACTCTAGTAAGTTTTTGTACTGCAGTTGCCAACACTGAAGCAGGAAAAGTATGCTGACATAACTGCTGCGTCCTACATTTCCCATAATGCAAATCAACAGGATTGTAAAATCTATTAGAAACTGCAGTGTTGGTAAAGCTCATTAAAAAGCACAGCTGGGAATTTCAACTGAATTTTAAAACTACAGCTAAATATTGCAGGTCAGGTGAGAACAGTGTTTTTAGTCGGCATAGGCTCACTGGAAGAAACATGTAGTCTGCACCCAGACTCCACTAGATTCTGTGAACTGTGAATGTGTAACTCATTTTGTATAAATCATTTTATTTAGCAGAAATACACATTCATAGAGGGAAAAAAACCAATTCAAATTAAATTAGACATGAAGGTCAACTCAGTTGCCGTTTTCAGCAAAAATAAACATTTAAGGTAATTTCTGGAATCATTATTTCTACTTGTTATGAGTCATTCATCATCATAAAATAGTAAATGAACATTTTTCCTAACAAAATAATACACTTTAAAATAGAAAAAGATGCATCTGTTTTTCCATATTAAAATGTTGGCACAATCAAACATGTTCTCCCATTTTTAAAGACCCTAAAGTTCTAAAAGACAAATTAAAAAGATAATTGATTTTCTGTCCTTTCAGAATAAAAGAACCTGAGGTAAAGCTGTTTAATGAAGACACTCAAGTCACTGCTGTGTTGTCCCAAACGTTTTATTGCAGCTCCCAGAACAGATCATTTACAGAAAACTGACACTTCAAATCCCCTTTAAACAATCCATCATCATCATCATCACTTCATAATAATTTAATGGGCAGTGTCTACAGGACAATATTATTTCTGCAGACTGCAGGTTAAAGACATGGTGCAGCTAAATTAACCCCTTCACTACCCCCCACTATGCCTGGAACAAAGCTGCCCATGTATCACAGCCCTTTACAGCATTTATGTGATCAGCTCAGTTCCAATGTTGCTGCTCTTCCCATCGTTTGTCCTGAAGTGGTTTAGCGTAAACGTGCCTGTCACAAACTGCTTGTGGCTTCGTAAAAAGATTTTAAAAAGCATTTTCAGAAAATTACAGGTCGTTTTTATTTCTTTATTCCCAAGATTTAAAAAATGTTATTAAAAAAAAAAAACTAAATCTAGAAACCCTCGAAGCAAATATTGTAATATTCAAACGTTCTACAGTTCACATTGATTTACAAAGTGTTAGGAAACAGAAAAAAAAAAGACAGACTAGCGTTCGAGAGGAAGGAAACAAAAAGACGTCATCCAGCTCCCCCACACCACTGGAATGTGCTGCTTCTCTAAAAACTACCTGCTAGTTACAGTAAAGTGGGACTTCCTCTCCTTCCACCGTAGTGTTCAAATTATTCCCACATCATCACATCGTCAGTATCGTAAAAGAAATGCTTGTCTCCAAACCATCATAGTGTCATGATTAGATCTCCTCTGATACAAACTGACGTTCAGCGTCACAATAAAGGATGTTCACCCGCTCATCGCCTTCAAAATAAGATACTGGAAAGTCCTGTGGCTTTCGGAATTACACAGGAAGTGAGGCAGCGACAGTGAAAGCAGACTTCCACAGTTCAGCATCTGATCTGTTTAACCCTTAAAGACAATGGGATCTGGGTCCCACAGGGTTAAAAATGCTTTAGTGCTGCCTTAATTAGCCTCCATGTTTAGTTTAGCTGGTGAAGAAACTTTACATCACAGTGACTGTTCTGCACTGTTTAGTTTCCTAAAGGACATCACAGTTCAAAGATTACAGCTTCAGTTACATCTGATCTGATGGTCTGCCTAGATTGTCTTGTAGTCATATCTAGAAACATGTTCAAAAATAAAAGCAAGGGATGCCCA
>OMLM01006294.1:13730-42632 GCA_900302695.1 Helostoma temminkii | reverse complement strand
CACACACACACACACACACACACACACACACACACACACACACAGTTACAGAACAAACAAAAGAAAAAAACATAAACAATCTCTACACTACATTATCACATCAACATTCACACACAAGCTCAATTAGCAAAAAGAGATTCATCAGCGCACCAGAACACTCATCCTGGGTTACACAGGAATACACACACACACACTTTGTTTCTGAGTTCATGTGCTAGCATATGGCTCATCCTGGAGTCCAAACATACTGAGTGGTAATTAAACAGGATGGGGTGAAAAGGGGTGAGGAGGGGAGGTGGGTGACCAACATCTGCACAGCTCTGCATAGAATCTGTCACATTATGAGCAGAGAGGACAGAGCTGCTTTTCTAGTTTCTAGATTTCTGTATTCACACTGCAACAGAGGGGTGGGAAAAGCCTTCTATTCAATTAGAACCAAGAACCGGAAATGTGCTTCTGCCTCCTTCTAAATAACTTTACCAGAAGGAGGGTTTGGAGACAGCAGAGCAAGGGGCGTGAATGTGTAGTCTCATTCTGCTCTGCAGGAAGCTACTTTTAAATAACGTTTACTGTTGCAGCTCTGACAGACTCGCTGTAGAGCCCACAGACTCCACACAGGCTGGACAAAACTAAACCATCCTGAACTAAGCAAAACTGATCTGCTTGAAGATTAAAAACACGACAGTGAACAAAAACTCAAAAAGAAGGGTCAAAAGACAAGTACCATATCTGTAAACAACTCAACCAATAGCTCACACGCTGACACTAAAAAAAAACCAAAAAACGTAAAGGTGTGAAAACTGAGGGAGGGGGAGAGAGAGAGGCGAGTGTTGTCATAACGACTCCATCGTTTCTCTGGGGGTGGAGAGGTGCATCATGGTTCTGAGCGCGCTCAGGTGGTGCTGATGCAACATCAGTGGGTCCCTGCTCCGTCACCACGACGACTGCAGCAGCGTCTACGTTTCTATGGGAAGCACAAACAGAATGATGAGTTTTACATGTTTCTCACATTTAGTAAAAGCTACTGATGGCTTCTACTGTCATGTGCAAAAATGATTTTTGATAGGTTTAATTCTGTGTGTGTAAAAACATAATCAAAGGGACGTCACAGCACATTCACCCCATGGTCAGCCAGTAAAACCCTCAATGAAGTTATGCTGTGAAGAAGAATGGGCCAAAATTCCTCCACACTGATGTGAGAGTGATGCAGTCGTACAGGAAATGACAATAACAGCTACAGCTGCAGCAGGACAACATGTTTCTGTTTGATATTCAGCTTTTAGTAAAAAACACACATACATTGTCCTTTCATGGTCTTTTAGTGACCAAACCAACATTTCATGTAGTTTTCTGTCAAAGTGCAGCTCACTATCACATTCTTCTCACCTCACGGTGCCATTACTTATGAATAACATATGTCAGAAGGCTGTTTGCTAAGCCATGATGACATAAGGAAGTGATCTCACAAGTGAATACAACTTTACAAACAGTACATAAAGTGTAGTGACTGACTATATCCACACTAATGCCAGGCTTGTTCTGAACATAAAAGCTTAACACTGCACTAAATTTGATTTATTATATGTGAGGTCAGGGTTGACTGAGTTACTGAGCCTTTTCTCAGTTGTCATAACACAACACTAAAAGCACAGCCCATGCTCACTGATCACTGTAAATGTCTCAGAGGTGTTAGCAGCTACACGTGCTCCATCACACTGCCTTAACACACAGCTAGAACTTCAGCTGAAGTATTTATAGTGCTACATTTTCAAAACACTGTTTAGCTGTTCAAACAATCAGTGCTAGAATCTTCAGGTCTTTTCTGTAAAGATGTCCATCAACACTGAAAACACCATGTACATGTAAATATACTATTAATTTACTTATTCAAAACTAAAAATAATCACATATACTTTCAGTTTACTTTTTATGTCAGGTATACTAGACAATGTAATATTTAAGTATACTTGTAAACTGACATGTATATAGAGAAGTGTTACACAGTTACACTTCCACTCAAGTAATTAACACAGCTGTGCTTCAGTTCATCAACATGTGAGGAAGTCATGTAAGTCTATCCGTAGTATTATTCAAGTATACTTTTATAAACTAAAAAGTGGGCAGATTCACTCCCAAGAAATACAAGAAAAGTATACTTATCAGTATACTACAAGTACAGTGCCACTAGTATAATTACTACAAGAAGTATACTTGTAAAATAAACGTGAACATTACTTAAGTATACTTGAAGAAATAACCTTTCTGTATACTTTTTTTCGTGAGGGTTTCCGCACAGCTGGTTCCACTCTGGTTAAAGCACATCTCTGATATCATCAAGACAAGACAAAACGAACTAAAGCCTGTAGGTGTGAAAGCTACGCAGGTGTTTCTGTTTTGTCCTTCAAGTAAAAAGAGTAACGCTAACATGCAAAAAAAGTGTTTTAGGCATAACTTCACTGTTGCATGTGGATGGATGCTCATATACAGTAGAAACACTGATTATGAGCATAATGTGGGCTAAAAATGATATTTACCTGTGGGCTCGTCCTGAATCTGCTCCTCTGTCTCCACTAACTCTGCTGGTGCAAAGGCAAACATACATAAATAAGCTTTTTCCATATCTGCTTTAGATTTTAGGTTTTTTACAAATCATTTGTGTGTGTGTGTGTGTGTGTGTGTATGTACCTTCTTCTGCTTCCTCCTCAACCTCCTGCTCCACTTCTTCTGTCTCTGTAACAGTGGAGAAAAAATTGACCAACTATGCTCCACAGAATAGAAGCAGTTAACACAGTATTACAGAATTAGAAGAACACAGACACCAGGAGTCATCCACAGATCTTAGCATTGTGGCACACACTGTATGATTAATGATGGTTTTCTTTAACCACTTGCTAGTAGGCTGCTGGCACAAAGTGGGTTCCTCTGGTGAAGCTACTTTTAAAGCTACTTTTTCCACTCAAGTAGGAGTTTAAGCTGCTTAGATAGTGGTGGAAATAGATTTAAGACTGGTATTCAGTAACGTCTTATTGTCCTTTTAAGCTGTAACATTCCCTTCTTACCTGGAACCGTTTCTTCTTCTACCTCTTCCTCTGGAGTAGCCTCTGTGTCCTCTGCAGCTTCATCCACTATCTCTTCTGAGGGAGCTGCATCTTCCTCAGCAGGTTCCTCCACAGCTTCTTCTGAAGGTGCTGCCTCTTCCTCTACAGTGGGCTCCTGAGCTGGTTCCTGTGATGGTGCTGGGTCTTCTTCTGAGGGTGCTGCCTCCTCCTCCTCGGGCTCGTCTGAGGGCGCTGCCTCCTCCTCCTCGGGCTCCTCTGAGGGCGCTGCCTCCTCCTCCTCGGGCTCCTCTGAGGGCGCTGCCTCCTCCTCCTCCTCAGCCACTTCTGAGGGCGCTGCCTCCTCCTCCTCCTCAGCCACTTCTGAGGGCGCTGCCTCCTCCTCCTCGGGCTCTTCTGAGGGCGCTGCCTCCTCCTCCTCCTCGGCAGCCACTTCTGAGGACGTTGCCTCCTCTTCTACTACCTCCTGAACAGCTTCAGCTGGTTCTGCAGATAGAGCTTCCTCTTCAGTGTCTTCTTCAGTTGCTACCTCTTCCACAGCTTCTTCTGCTGGAGCACTCTCCTCCTCTACATTTTCTGCCACATCCTTAGCAGCCTCCTCCTCTGTGTCTTTCACTGCTTCATCAACCGCCTCCTCCTCCTCTGCCTGATCTGTAGCCGTTTCCTCCACAGTCTGCTCTTCTGCAGGCTCATCTGCCATCATTTCTTCTGCAACCTCCTCAGCTGCTGGCTCCTCCTCAGCTGGAGCATCCTGAAAAAAGAAGAAGTATTAACCAAATATTATAAGAAGATCCCCTTTCTTACACCTTATTTGAAGTTTTAAAAAGATACATTGATGATACATTGTACCTGGACAGTTAGTTTTGTAAGCTTGTACAATATATAAGTCTTTCCACCTAGAGACCTGTGAGCTAAAAACACTTTCACCTCCACAGACCAAGATTAAGACATTTCCGTTTGCGAAATGCGAAAACCACATACGTCTTCCACAGGGGCTTCCTCTTCTACAACAGGAGTCTCCTCCTCCAGCACCTCTGGATCCTCCTCAATGACCTGTGAATGAACACAACACGCCACCCAAATGTCATCAACAAATTCACACAGTTTGTAACTAATTATATTTAAAACTACTAATTTATTAAATATTGAGCTTCTTGTGGACATTTGTTTCTGCTTTAGACATAAATGTACAAACCTCAGGAGTCTCCACAGGTTCAGGTTCTGGTTCAGGTTCAGGCTCTGGTTCAGGTTCAGGTTCTGGTTCAGCCTCAGGTTCTGGTTCAGCCTCAGGTTCTGGTTCTTGTTCGGACACAACATCCTCAGCCTCTGCTATTACCTCAGGTTCAGGCTCTAGAACAGTGAAGCAGAGACTTCTATAGATCCTCTTACACAACACACCAAGTTGGTGATTTTCCAGTAGCTTTCTGTACCTACTGAACCAAATATGCTCTCTTTTCACATATAACATCACAAATGATGATTACTTAGAGTAGACTACTGGATAAATTGTGGATGCAATAATAAGTAACATTTTCTTTTACAGTGTTGTTACATGGCTCACATACCTGGTGGTGGTGCCGAAGTGTCCTCTGCTACCGCAGCTTCAATCTCATCTTCCACAGGGAGGGGGTCAGGCTCAGTAATAGCTGTGGGGGAAAATATGTGTGTGGGACTGTGGGATACTGTACTAATAAAAAAAATATTTTTCTATTGAAAAATAAAAATATGAAAATAAGTGGATAATGAGCCACATTAATTGAACAGCTTGTGTTTTTGATGTCAGTATTTTTACTGACTAGCTGTCCATCCTCAGTCAGTAGACTTCACTCATTCCAGACACAGGTTTAGGTGATAAGAGGCACAAGTTGAACAAACACGACCCACTGATGTGAGCTCTGAGCGGATCGAGTGAACAGTGTGCAGAGCCTGGAGTCTGCTGGGGAACCAACATTAATACTAGCTAACAGCTGTCTGCGAATCTCAGGCTGATGTCTTGTCGACACAAACAATGCAGGTGATTTAATGAGCAGACTTTCAGCTTCTGTCCTGTCTGTGCTCAGAGTGATCGTTAAAGTGGATGTTTGCGCTGCAGCATCTGCTGCACACACTACATGCCTGTGGTGAAGGCATGTAGTGGGAAAAGTGTTTACAATTTAGTCTATAATAGATGCTTAGTTCAATGTTAGAGTCAAGGAAACAATCGCGCTGCTCACTTGGTGAACATTTAAGTTACCAGGAAAATTGTGAGAAACACTTCACGACATAGTATTTAACTGATGCAACAACTATACTATATCCTATACTACACCTGTAGTCGCTCATTATCTGTGATGACACTGGTGTGTATGAACATAGAACGTTACCTTCTGGTGTGGGTTCATGCTCAACAGTCTCCACTGGGGCTGCAGCTTCTTCTCTACGAGAAGCGACGACAACGTCTTTCTCTTTCAGTCCTACATGAGATGATAAATATGTTGTTGGCAGGAAAAGTGCTTGTTGGAAATACAGACAATGTATGTACAGCATATACTGCATGTGTTATTAGATACACATTAGGGGTGTCTCTAATATGTAAACCACCGTGTACAGGCCTTTGTATTTAATGTTTTGTTTGTATCAAATAATATGTTCACTTCATATAACAATGGTAACATCAGTCACATAAAACAGCATTTAATCAAACAATGTGAAAGAGGCATGGGTTTACTTCTGCTGACTCTGAAGTTTTAGAATTAAATACATAAATAAAATCTAGCCCTGGCAGTAGCAGCTAGCAGATTGTCTCAGTTTAACATGGTACATGTGGCACATGTCCAGACCTGACTCTCCTGACATTGTCCAGAGGTTGCTGAGGAAAACAGAAACAGCTTCTCTGATTGGTTAGAACTGTGAACCAACAACTAACAAAACAGTGAAGAAAACATCTCTACTGCCAGAGTGATGAGTCTGCCTCACAGCTGTCTATGCTTTTTGTGTGTGCGCGCACACACACACACACACACACACGCACACGCACACACACACATATACACACGCACACACACGCATATACACACGCACACACACGCATATACACACGCACACACACACATATACACACGCACACACACACATATACACACGCACGCACAGAACCTCTGATGACGATGACACTCACTACAGAGAGATTTTATTGACAAAAGAAAATAAAACATTTATAATAGTGGAACACATCCCCCTAAATTTACAAAAACTGACTTCTTGTCACCTGACATGAAACTGATGGGTTAGATTTGATTTCAGTCAAATCTATGTATGATCACTGACCAACAGTAACAGGAAAGAATTGTATAAGTGCTTAAATATTTACCTTCAAAAGACAAACTTGTTGAATGTTGTCTAAACATAACGACCCAAAATTGCACAAATTTCATTTAAACGAGGGACTGATGTAAAATAAACAACAACACCACAAATCTGACCGGACATTTGATTCCAGCCTTAATCGCTGTCTGGTTTTAGATACTAGTGATGGTGACGTTTTGGTCATGATGACATCAGGGGATTTATGCTTTATGCCTCCTCACTTCATCTGTTGCGTTCTCTGTCAGATTTTTCAGCTTTGCTGTTCTTTCTTTGTTCCTTGACAGACTCTTTCCCTCTCTCCCTGTTCTCCTCCTTTGTTTTCTTGCCCTGCACTTCCAAATTCTCCTCTTTCTTCCCTCCTGTCTTTATTTTCTTCTCCCCTCCTTTCTCATCTTTGCTCTGCTCTGCCCTTTTCTCATCTGGTTGTTTTGCCTTTTCCTTCAGTAGTTTTTCCAGAGCCTTCTCCATCTCTTCTTTCTCTAACTTCTCCTCTTCCTCCTTCAGCCTAGCAGCCACTCTTTCCCTCACTCTAGCCGTTATCTCCTTCCTCCCCAGCTCTAGGTGCTTGTCCTCCTCCTCTTTTGCCAGCAATTGCCGGACTTCAGCCAGAGCCAGCTTGGCAAGCTTCTTGGCCTCCACACGTTCGTGGATGATGGCCAGCTGCTGCTTTAGAGCCTCCCGAAGCTTCCGGCCAACATCCTTTGTTGTCGTGGTTTCTGGGATAGATGAGCAACAACAGTTTGGTTTGCGAGTTCCCAGCTCGTAAATTGAGTGGTCATGGAATGAAGACCATGCTCAAATTTAGTCTGTTATAAAACACATCACACATCAAGCAGGTGAGTGTTTCTCCCAAGACAAATTAGGAGCATATTTGCCCACAGCAACACCAGGCCCATGCCACACTCCTCTTTCTCCTCCATGTGTGGAGACTTCGTATACCATAAACTAACTAAATATATTAAGACAAGTTCCTTCCATTTTTTCAAAAATGACGTCAATTGAAGGCAGCCTGATACACAGCTTGGATTTACCATGAGTTGTCAAGCACATTCAAAACATCAATAAACTGGACCTGGAGGGTTTTAGTTTATCAAATAAACACACACTGGGTGCGAGTTGTTAAATCTTCATCCATTACTTCACACTGTAACAAGCACAGGTTCATGCACGATGATACCTTTCTTAGCTCCTCTCCTGGCTGTTTCCCCAGGTGATTCATCTGATATTATAAAAGACAAGACTGCCGTTACTACACTGGACTACGCCAATCAGTTCTTTTACACAGTCGTTTCATTGCTACCCTCCAATATCAGTTGTACAAGCCAGGTCCAAAGTTCACTAAGGGGTTCACTAATGTTGCATAAAGCTCAACTCAGCTTCAGGTAAAGCAAACCTAACATGACTTTTTGCAGCAGCCGCACACTGAAGCGTCCCAGTAATCCATGACACTGGGATCCATGACAAGGACGCTGGAACTAGTTCCTAAACCTGGATGGAACGCACCAACTTTGAAGTTACACCTGTGCTTTACCCGATAAGTCAGATATATTGTGTGAAACACGTTCAGAATACAAAATGCAGAAATATGAAAAGCAACACAATTCCACTGCAGTGCAGTCCCTAACAACTGCACAGCCATACTGTATACCTGGCATTTGCAGGCTTTTGAATGGGGGATGTTAGTCTGACTAAATGACACGGCTGAAAACTGAGGCAGGAGTGAATGATGTGCTCTGTTCCAGTAAGCCAGTGAGCTCAGCAGACTGTCATGCAGACATTTATTTGGTGGTACCTCTGTGTCTGCTTCTCTGCTGCTCTTCACATTCTCTACTCTGTTTTGCTGATGTTCCAGTGAACAATGACACATACACTACATGAGCTTAGTAAAAACTACTACTAATAATCATAATCTACACCACACAGAACATTGTTTTTATAGCCAAAAAAACCTAACTGGCCTGCGGAATTACATGAACTGGCTGTTAAACTAGTTCTGTTAGAGCCAATTTAATTTGATTTTAAAGTGCTGTGAAGCCAGAGTGTGAAATAATCGACTTGGAATTATAAGGGAGCGATATGGTACAGATTTTGTATTGTAAACAGCACCTATAATCATATATACAATGAGCAAAGTCACATTTTCAAATTGTTAGATTTTATTAGTAAAGAAAATTAGAATTAGAGTATGTTATGTTAAGTTATGCACCTGCTGTGTCTTAAGTGTCAGCTTGAACAGTCGTTTCTCTCCCCACCCCAGAACAAGACTAACCTGTTTTCAAATCACTCGTTATTTACACATTCATAACAGACAGGTTCACTGCAAACCTGTTGACAAAGAACACACACCCTCTGTCTCATGCATAGTACACCTGCAGTTGGTTACAGCCGTCTAAACCTGTAGCAGCAATTAGTAAATTCAAGCACGATGAATCAAAGAAGCCTCATCTCTACCTACCTCATTACACCATTCCCTTTGTCACCTTTAACCCACAACACAAACTGGATTGACCACATTTCTGTACATAGTAGCAAAAATTAATCTCGGATTAGACGTGTTAAGCCGCATAGCACTCAACTACTGTTGATGCAAGACATGAGTATTTATTACATTTTAAGGACAATGCAGAAAAAGGAACAGATCATATCAATAAGTGCTGCTGCTGAGCAAAGGAATGGCATAATAATCAACAAACAAGACAAAGCTCAATTCCTGTACAGTACACAAGGACCTCAAGCACCAACTGGGCTTAATGTATAGTCAAGAAAGAAGTAGCTTTTTCTACAAACCTTCTGTGGCAGGTAAACTCGATGAAGTCTACACCCTTTGCCCCATTTAACAACATGCTATCTGTATCCCGATAGACCACTTGGACTGCTAAGGTGTGCAAAGTGAGGGACACATCACACTCTGATACATCAGACAGCAGTTTGTATTTATGATATAGTGTCTGTCTGCAGCAGTGTTTATGCTTATTAGAAAGCATGGTGTCCATTTAGAATCCATATAATGATTTACTTTTCAAGGATCTGCCTTATTGCAAGCCATCAAACTCGGCCACTTAGTGACACGTCAACTGTGCATGTAGTTGTGTTAACAACCTAATGTTACATATGTCAACAAATCCAAATGGAACAAACTGATTTACCTGAGATTTAGGTCATTATTAAGTTAGTATACACTGTAAGTAATAGTAAAACAAATTTATAGAAGCAGAGTGGTCCCAAATATCTCCCACTACCTTCTATGTTTGACAGTTTTTAAATGGTTAATTTTTAATTGTCTACGTCAAGCAGAATGCAGAATGAACCCTTCAAACTGCAAAAGAAGTTACATTGGTCACAAACAGAAATAAATAAATAGATTGTTACGGATTATTATAAATAACCATAAAATTAGTTGTTGGAATAACAAACTCTAGCTTGACCTCAGATTACAACTAATTAACATTTTCAGAAGTCATGATTGTGCCATATGTTTGTGTCTAAACCTGGAGCCTGAAAATAGCAGCACCAGTTGGGTTAAGTTTGTTTAGGGGAGCCAGCCTCTAAGACACGTGGTATATACATTACAAAACCCATGTGACCATCTCATATGCATCTGTCAGCACATACACTGGAGATAAGCTAAAAGGAAGCAACATCAGCATTTTAAGCAAATGGCACTGGAGATTTACATGTTACCAGCCAATTGTACTGAAGCTTTGCTGGACATGTTAATATATGAGCACATGTCCACTGAGCTTGGTGCCTTGTTGTATCACCTAGACCAGATGTGAGGTGATCAAATACATCAAAGTGTTATCATTTTTATCTAACTCCTAGTAGGAAAGCAAACAACTACATTTCTCAAATGTTTGTCACAATTATACATCGCAGCAGCCCTCAGGATCTCGCACACGTATGCTGCTGTACAGTTGTTTGTTTGCTTTGTGAAGAAACTTGTCTTGACATGTAGATTAGACAGCAGGAACAGGTGAGAGAGATGACCGCCACCTAGATTCTGCATTGCATTTAGGGTGCATTAACCCTTTTTCTTTATCAACACATATCAATAAAATATCAAAATCAAAAATAGGGTCCAACACACACTCCAGAGTCTACCTATCTTTGACAGTAGTTATAAAAAAGGACAAATTAATGTTCATAGTTCAGAGTAAATGTTTCCAGGGTCAGTGTTTATGGCATGAAGCAATAGCACACGACTAATCGCATATAAGGACAACAGAGCAGCTGTCCAAGTGCAAATCATCTTTGTTGCTGTGTTGCTCAATTTTTTGGCAGAAGATGATGCATTAAAAAAACATTAGGAATAACAATAAAAAAAGTAAGACGGGGCTTAGAAAAGTGTTCCTGAGTATCATGGCCATATTGCAGCAGAGGAAGTGACATCATAGAAAGCATCAACAGGATTTCACACTCAAAATGCTGCTGATACAATAATGAAGCTTGTCTGTTAAGTTTGCAAGTATTTACAGATTGCAGTAAGTGAAACCAGGGATAATGTGGGGCCCAGAGCACGAGGCTAAAGTAGAAATTTTTAAAGTTATTGGCTAGGTTGCAAAAACCCACAAAGGTAGAAGAGAAAGTACAGTAGACACGTGTTCCTGACATTGTAGCTTGAGTTGTTGAAGCCTTTCACTTCAAAATAAGTGCATTAAAGGATTATCAGGCTGCTGTTGTTGCACTGATGCTATTGGTTATGGAGGCCAACTATGACGATCTTCTGTCCCTGAGTTCCATCATCTTTTGCTCTTCTTCTGATGCCTCCCTCATCCTCATCTTCATCCTCCTCCTCTTGCGGCTCCATGACTCTCCCAGAGGCACTGTGCTCCTCCTCCTCCTCCTCTAGGGGTTCCAGGGGATTTATCAGACCGTACAGGAAAGTGAAGAAACCATTTAACCAGTCAGATCCAGAGTCGTCCATTTCTTCTAACCAATCCAGAACCTCGGATTCACCCTGACCATCACCCTCACTGGTCAAGCCTACGCAAAACGGGGGTGGAGGCGAAGGGGCATGGATGTATGAACGGGACATTTGGGAGCACAATGTGTGGAAAGGAGGGAGATGAAGAGTTGGAAGTGGGGAAAAAAACTAATATAAAAGCAGGAAGAAAGAAAAATGTAATCAAATGGAGGAAGGGATGTAATGGAACAAAGGGAAGGAAACAAGAGGAGAAGGTAAGAGACATTTTAAGCATAGGTTAGGTAGCAAGGGATCTACCCAGGATGTTGGTCATGAGCAGACACCTTGTGCCAGCTTGAGCTATTTCTTTCAAAGAGACAGTGATAAGCCTTAACCATGTTGCATACTAAATGTATGAGTTCTTGTCTATAAAACATTAAAATCAATGTTGAGCTGAGCTCTTTGCACATATTTCATGATCCCAGAATTTAGGGGAGCTCAGCTCGCACTCCTCATCATGTGTAGACAGCATTCCAATTAGAGTTTCCATAAACATTTTATATTCCAGTGTTTGCATAAGAAACATTGAAAAACGTCTACATGTCTTACTGTGGTTCTATGACTTTTATACAGGCGATTACAGGCTAAAGTGAGGCAGGCTCAAGCACACAAACTATGCAAATGAGAAACAGGAGGACAAAAACAGGAACATTCAAAAGGATCATAATTGAGGCCGACGGAGGTGACGGCATGCACAAGCGCACGAACCACGATGCCAGGAAGCTAGTAAAGCCAACATGAGTTAACAAAAAGTAAAGATGGACCACTACGGAACCACCTCACTGAATACTGATCAATTCAAAATAAGTGATACTTCAGGGCAGAAAAACCTGAGCAAATGTTGCTGTGAATGTTATGCTAAATGATTCTATTATGAGCAAAATGTTCAGGTTTTTCCTGTTGATTCACAAACAGTATGAGCATGCCACTGAAATATTCAGACAAAAGCAAACAGGCTCCTTTTAGACCTCACTGGCCTCAACAAACCCCAACTTTTACCATTTTACTGAGCACAAGAATTTACACATTACAAAACGAAATGATCAGGTTCTCTGAGACCAAATAATCATGCATGTTCAACATCTGTAAAATACATAAATAAACGCAATCATGCAACATGCAGATGCGTTCATGAGGGAAGTAACAGCGCTAATCACAACTGAGAACGCACTTATCAGGCTCCTGTCTCAAATTTTTTGAGCTTCACAGAGAAGTGATGTTGCTAAAACTGCACAGCTATTGTACAATACAGATCTGACATTTCTCCAGGATTGGGTGGTACAAGAAAAAAAGCTTGTCCATTGAGGCAACTGTTGCCTCTTTCTTTAATTTAAACTAAATAAAGGTATATTACCTGTGATCCTGATGAACCTCATTAGTTCAGTTCTTTAATTTGAATTGTCTAACTACAGAGCACCTACCTGCTTAATTAGGGACTTTTTTACCTTTCATTAATTAAAACTGTAACACTCTTTTCCCATGAGGAAATTCAGTGAGAAACATGTGACTAATATAAGATTACAAAGTGGTAAAGCTATTAAAACACCTTAACTATCACAAAGGTATTAAGGTCTTAATAGCTCAGTTATTATTTGTTTTCACTGATGAAGCCATCTCTAACAGACAGCTATACTATATAAGTCATGCAAAAGAAACCCAAATGCCTTTTAACGTTGTCAACAAACAAAACACACATTTATCAGTGGCCTGCAGAAATTGTCATAGTCAAATGAAGAAGCTCTGAACGTGGGAAACTATGTGTCTGTTCCCTGACAGTGTAGTGAAACTTCCCAGATGTTTGTCATTAGACATACTGTGTTTGCTTTCTGCAGGACACTAATATTCACAGTAGTTATAAGGTAGACAGTACAACTTGCCTAGCAGAACTTTAGCGTCCTCAACATCAAAGTCACCATCACCATCTGTATCGTAGGCCACCAGTTTACCTAGAGCAGAGAAACACATGTGATCTCACAAATTAACAGTGCTCAGAGCTGCACATTTGCAGTCTATGTTAATATCCCCATGACAACATGTACATTTTTGGTCATTGTAATGATTTTTCCTGAACCATTTCCAAATGCAAATCTAATCTAAGGAATGGGGAACAAAGTCCACAGGCCTTGGATAAATATGCTATAGTTTTTGTTTCCACTAGTTATTTTGCTCCAACATCTAACGTCATGTTACTGGATGACCATTTACCAGCTTTAGAGTAATTGGATCACAGTGGAGGGCTATGACAAGAGCTCATTCAAACAAAAGCCTAACATCTAAACCAGTAACATACATTCTTCATACATGTGTCACTTTTGGACTTCTTTAGGAAAATAAACACAAATCATGTCATACAGTATGTCAATCATTGTTAATCTAACAGTGTAACAGTAACATGTCTTTGATTTTTACCTTGCAATGCCTCAGACAGGTTAATTTGCAAGCCTTTAGCCTTGTCTGCATGCAAAAACACAAAACAGACATATTGTGGAAAAAAGCATTAAGAAATTCATAATTCATACATTCATATCAGATACATACTACACAGGCAAGAACATTTAACATTAGTCATTAGAGATGCAGAGTAGAGTTGTGGAGTAGCAGCAGCATAGTGCATGTGGTCGACATAATACAGAGGCAAGACAGCAAAGACTGTGAGTCTGTTGGTGAGCAAAAGGTTTGTGTTAATACAGTAAATGTCACCACTGCATTATTATAATTAATAATCATCAGTAGCCATTTTCTGATGGCTAACTGATTTCCACAACTATCTGGTTTATCTGGTTTTGAGTGTGGAATAAAGAACGAAGAACAGAGGAGGAAGTAGAGTCATGTCAGGTTGGTGATGACTGCTGAACTGATGTTAGTATTTATTTAGTTAGTAAGTTCACTTTAGGAACAGGTGGCAGGCGTCGTCTTTGGGGACAGATGACATAAGCATAATTAAGATAAGGATCAAACTAACTGCTACTAAACTACAGACAAGAAGAAGAATTCAACTGCTATTCTAGACAGTGCATACTTACCAATGACTCCCTGATAGTCAACCAGGTCGAAGTAGACCATAGCTACAGATGTCCAAACACCCAGCAGGGCTAGGACGATGAACCAGGTGAAGAAGCTGCTGCTGCTGGATCCAGAATCTGCCTTCTTTCCATTTTTATTGGCCGGCTGCGCTTTAGTATTATCTGCAACACAATGAATATGAATAGGATTTATTTCTCTGAAGGCTCTCTGTTTTATACTGAAAATGTCATGTATAAATACTGGTTTCAAGTGTACACACGTGACTCAAACCATACAGGAAAACTGACTATTATTACTATTAAAATGTTTTTTACATTTGAATGCAGGAAAAATTGTTAGGAATCATATGTCATCCCCTGTATATTTATTAATCCCTTGGAATTGGGTCTGGGGAAGTAACAGAGGCAGTAGAAACAGGAAAAAAAGAAACAAGAAGCTATTCTGGGTGCTGATGACATCCAATGCATGATGGGAGAAAACAGTGGCAGAGTGAATGAACAGGTGTGGAAGAGGACTACATGGTGCCAGGGCAACTTAAAAACTGTTTGCACAGATAAATATATAATATTAACACCAAAAACAAACCTTTACCACTTTGATATCAAAACCACTGTTACCCTAACTGGATAAACTAATTTAACAATACAATTCAAAATCCACTTCAATGATCTAATCTGGGGAACCCCTTTGTTATCAGACCCAGAGCCAGCTAAGAATATCAGTGTCACTTCCTTTTCTGTGCTTCTACTAATGTCAGTTCACTGTTTGCTGAAGCTCAGCACAAATACTGAAGCCAGGGCATTACAGTATGTTGCATTTACTACATTCTGCAATGTGGACAAGAATATTCACATTTACCTGTTCCAACCTGCAGCAAACATAAGTATAACAGTACTATTCCTATTTAACATACATAGATGACATGCTGACATGCAAACTAATGCTGCTATGCTTTCAAAACCTTAGTAAATACCCAATGGGTTACATATTTCCATCAAAATACTGTATAGCTGTAGGCATGCAGTATTATGTAGTGATACGTTATTATGCATTTACCCACTGCTGACAGAACACTCACTGAGCCAACAAGACAGAAAACTAATACACAGACATTAAGTTGAGAACTTGGCTCTAGGAAAAAAGTGGAGCTTTGAGAAATTGTAACCGTAGGTTTCATTTAACTCTCACTACTTCGGCCATTCACACAATGACCTCCACAGCAGTTTGTCCTTCTCAGCTGTCTCTAGTCAGTAGCCCTTGAAAAGACACTTTCCTCACCTTGCATTTCCCCAGCAATGACCGTGGGGACAGTTGTGGCAACAGCAGGAGTGGAAGACTCAACCAAGGTCATTGGATCACCCATCCTGACGGCCTGGCCTCACCAAATAACAGTTCAATTAGCCACAATGACCTAACCCATGTACAGTAGCTCAGGCTAAGAGAACGCAGCAGCCTTGCAGCCTTGTGGTCTGTTTGTCCCTCCTCTCTTTCTCTATTCACTGGCTTTCTTTCTCTTGCTCATCTGTCAGTCAACCTTTCTCGCTGCTACTTTTTTCCCCGCTGAGCCTGATATGGTTGTGGAGGTCAAAAACAGCTATTAATAGTGCTGTTAGACCAGCTGGCCCTGACACACAGTGCGAGAGGGAAAGAGAGAGAGAGAACAACACAAGCATCAACATCACAGCCAGGCTGACAGGACCACCCCCTACCACTGCCTGATCCGGAGGATTATACAGTCATATTTAGTGTCTCCTGCAGCACTGTGTCATCAACAGCAGACAAAATCCAAATCAAGGAATATGCAAGGCTGGACTGTGAAAGACTAACAGGAAAGAATAGTCGGAATAGGACTGGAATGATGACAAATATTAATTCAACAGCTACCACGACTAAACAGTTGGGATTTTTTAAGACTGTCTTACAACAGTGTTGATGTGTCCATATGTATGTGAGACCAGGAGAACAGAATTCCAACTATCCACACTAAAGGGGAGGCTACATGCACTGTTTTCGTATTATGCAAAATGCAGGTGACAGATCCAGTCAATTTAAGACAAATTCCCCTTTTTGTT
The DNA here is from genome assembly GCA_900302695.1 of Helostoma temminkii. NCBI lineage: Eukaryota > Metazoa > Chordata > Actinopteri > Anabantiformes > Helostomatidae > Helostoma > Helostoma temminkii. The sequence continues at coordinate 26,172 of OMLM01006294.1, read as the reverse complement.
TCCCTTGTTAGCATTTCCATCTCAAACTTTGGCCATAGGGTCGAACGTACCTGTATGTTACTTGTTTCTTGCTTAAAATGTCAAACAGATGCTCAGATCAGCTGCAATTGCAACATTAACAACAGAGCACACTCCCACCTGGAGAGGCAGGGCAGCACTGTGAGAGTCACAATCGGAAACAGATGTTTGCTTAGACGGCTGTGTATCTGAGGTGGTGATGAGGTGCACCTCAAGGAACTGTACTGGTTACACTCCACACTTCTTCTACAACTTAGGAACCTGCCACCTACAAAAGTTTTCTGATGACTCAGCTGTGGCTGCATCAGTAATGATAACAACGAGGAGTACAGACACCCGATAGACATAGAGTAACTGCTTATAGCTCAACATCAATCAAACCAAAGAACTGGCGTTGGATTTCTGGTTGGATATACAATGGCACAAAAAGTTAATCAATAAATGCATCTATGATTACAGGATGCAAACTACAACTGCAGAATAATATTACATAACAATAAAAACTCGAGTGCCACAAATGCATTTATTCTGGAGAGCATGAAGAATCTGACGATTCCTGACCAATAAAACTAACTGTTCAAATTGTACAGCACTGTGATCCTTCTCTGATAACCATCTGTATACCATATGCTATAGCAGTGTTATCAAGGCCAATAGGAAGCCACAGGCCTCACATTGTTGCTACACCAGCATGGTGGCATTTTTAACACGTCAAGAAATTCAAGTTTACACATTCAGGTCCCTGCTATTGGAATCAGAACACTTTCACAGGAACAAATAAGACAAGGGTGGGGTAATAGTCTTCTTCTCCTCACAACTTACAAAACTGAAGTAAATCCAACAATGAGGAAAACACTACATCAATACTATACTATACATCAAACTAAATCAACTCAACATGAACTTCCTGCTTGTTTTCTACTAAAAAGCCTAAAAAAGGAAAACAAAAACAACATGAAACTGCCATCTAACACATCTGCATGTGCACACACACTAAAGGAAGATACATTAACATACCGCTTTGCTCTTCCATACACTCCATTCTCATATGACGACTGGAGCTAATTCACACACATGCACGCACACAATCTTCTTTTCCAGATGGAAAACTCTCTCTGCTCAGCCTCTTCTCTGTGACGCTCTGTACACATTGTTCAGCCTGCACAGCTCCTCTTGAGTCTTATGTAAGGCTGCTGCTGTGTGCGCCGCCTCCAAACTGGCTGCTCATCCCTCGGGCTTTCAACAGGCATGCTCATGTGTGTACACGCACATGCAGATTTGTATACATTCCACATGCACACATTCCTTAACTATTAACCTTGCTTGCTATGGTGACCTTTGACCATTAGCCAGCTTTAATAATGACTGCTTTTGAGAAGCGATATATCGGCAGAATGCCATCTTTTGATTAAACACCTTTACGGTGATGTTGACAGAATCCCTTGAGGCTATTCGGACACAGCTGGCTGATTCAGTTACATGAAACCAGTATCTGTGATGGTGCACGGTGCATTCCAGTGATCGAGGCGTTGATCTAGGCACAACAATAAAGGGCACGGAACAAATCCACATGCCTGACTTTGTTAAGCTGTTTTCAGACATGCAATGAAACCCTGAATTTCTCTAGATAATTTATACAGGTGGGCAGCATTTGAGAATGCAAATGACTGAATCAGATGGTCCAGAGGTCACATGGACTTTATCCCACGAGCATCCTAGCACAAAGTCTGCATAAGGCCTGAATGTGATCATTCCTTCTGCACAGGTGCCCTGTTCCTTGATGAAATCCAGCAGAGTTTCTCCACATGTAAGAATGTGTCTCGGACACTCTTCCACTGTGTGCTACATGTGTGAAAGTTATGAGGGAGTGTAAACGATTTTAAGGAAGTTGATGGTGGTATTATCCATCCATCCATCCATTACAGACAAGAGACAATTTACACACACATTCCCACCTATGGGCCATTTAGAGTCACAAGTTAATTACATGTCTTTAGACTATGAGGAACCCAGAGAAAACCCACACAGAAAGGAAAAGGACATGCAAAATCCATACAGAAAGGCATTTCAACCCAGGCCCTGCTGTGAGGCGACAGTGCTAACCACTACACACCGTGCCACCCAATGACAGTGCTAGCATTGAGCTAATGTTATTATATCAGAGTCTCACTGCAAAGATGGTAATTTAGCCTAAAACCTGTACAAAAACTTAGGAGATGGCTAAGCATAATGCAGACTGCAGTGTCAAAAAAAGTAATGACACCGTTTGCAATTTCCTAGTTTTCTTTATGAACTGGTCATGAATTTTGATAAGATCTTCACCCAAAGTCCCAAATAGCAAACACAATATTTCTGAGCTGTTAAAACACAACTGTTTAGTGACATCAGAAGCCCAGTGTTTTGCTTACTTTTTCCACCATTGCTCTATATGTTTAATGGGTTTGTTGGTACTTGTGACTTTGGTGAGCATCAAAACACATTTCATGATTATGCAGAAAACCAAGAAAAACTTACCCCTGTATTAGTAACCACAGCGACACAAATGAGGTTATGTTAGAAATTAAACCTGCTTCCTCTAACCAATGCTTTAACTCATAGAGTAAAGAAGAGTTTGGATTTAATTTTTTAGATGCATAACTGTTTATTTACAGAAACATCAATCACAAAACTGTCACTGTCTATTTGCTGCTCTCTGTTCATTCCCCCAAGTTGGATTTCACTGAAGCACAATGGACATAGAATATACAAATGACTTTGGTCCAGATGACAATGTAAAGTTTTTTTAGTGATGCATTTACATGCTTTGCTGTCCATTATTTTCAAAGTGAATCCTTAAAAACAAAAAACAAAAAAACACAGGAAGCCAGTAAATATGAGCATCCTCGGGACGCATACAAAAATTTCCTGTCCTTCTGAAGAATGCAGCTGGCCTAGTTTGCAGTGTGTATGGCAACCTGGGCGGACACAGCAACAGAACTTTACCCCAGCATTTAAGGGGTAAGCCAAAACCTTAACTCTGGCACAAACACATAGCACTGCACTTCCATGCAAGATGGTGAGATTTTCCATCTACAGGGTTTAGTGTGGTAAACAAACACACACTGCAAATGCAAAAAAAAAAACCACAGCATCACAAATCAGTCCCACTGGAACAGACTAGACTGTTACCCTTCTATCTCTGCATACTTCAGCAAATCCCAGTCCTTCAGAGAGGATGAGGCCTGACGGATTGAAGTGACACACAATGTAGAAAAATAAAAACAGCACATGGTAAATAAGGAAAATAATGTATATATTTGAGAAATGTGATTCTAGAAATTAAGTCATGTTCAAATATTTAAACAGACAAACAATTAACAACAAAATAATAATCCTCTGTCATGTCATGTTTTTTCAGTTTCCCATGATTCAATCAACAAAAATATCAGAACCTCTTGAAATAATTTAGACTGAAGATCTCTAAATTGTTTAGATGCTGTTCTAAACATTTGACAAAGCCTAAATAAATATCTGATAAGCCATCATAAGTGTCTGATTACATAAATTAAATAAATACAGAAACTCATGTCATGTGTTAAACAACCTTCATCCCAGATCAGTCCACTTTGTTTTTACCTGCACAAAAAGAATCACAGGCTGAATAACAACAGCGTTCCTGTGCTGGGCCGGACATTAAAAGGACATTTTCCATTTATCAGAGCTTTTACATAAATACTTGTGTTAAATATAATCTGCAGCCCTAAAAGCTACTCTCCATCATGCTGTACATTATCTACTCGTCTCTACAATAGTAAGCGTGTATATATTTCATGTGTAATCATAGATGGTGGGACTCTACAGAGCACCACAGGGATGACGAGTTGGCGTAAACCTGGTTCCTCGACAAAAAGCCAATGAGTACCCCACCATTCATTTAGCCACTTATTAGCAACCACTGTAAAAGCTTAACAAATTATTTATTCATATGTCACTGAACAGAACATGAAAATGTACTGATCCAAAGTTAACCACAGACCTCAGTTCAGGCATCAAACAAACTCAAAAATTCCACATAGATCAAGATGAAAGAAATGGTAGTATGTGCAATGTGTTTCTTCAGCCTTCCTTCATACACTGTATGGTAAAAAGTACACCACATACACTTTAATATGGAGCTGGTCCTCATTTTTTGCAGCTGCAACAGCTTCCACTCTTCATAAGGCTTTTCACATGATTTTGGAGGGTTTCTGTTTGTTTGTTTTTTTCCTCACTTTGTGTCAAATCTCACACATCCACCATCAGCCAGTGTCATGAGGTGGTTTTAATGCTGGGCTCTCTGACCAGTCTGTAGCTACGCAGCAAGCTGTGCACTGTTTCTGTGACACCTGTGGAACATGGCCACAATTAAATTTCTCTCATTGTGATCCCTGTCCACCTCAGCTTCAACGTGGCTGACTGGTATGTATATGTATGGGTATATGGACGTTGGGGGGCGTGGCCTGAAAAAGTGAACATTTTGTTCCCAGGCCTCTACTAACCCTCATACTGCCCTTTGATCTGATACAGCAGGGAGCATGATGAAGATTCATTTCCACATCAGCTCTCCACCCATTCACCTGGACACTAGTAGACTAGTGATCCTTTCAAAGTGTCGCAGTTCAAATCAACATATCATCGACCCACACAGCCACGTGTCAGGGAAGAATTCATCAACAGTAAAGTACAGGAAGAATTGCTCAGTGACTTTGGTGTGTAAAGTACATTTTGTCTATTTTGGGGGAAATGGCACACAAATTGTTTATTTACGTCGCGCGCGGGATGCGTGCCATGTGAATAAACATTTACGCAAAGTAGCACATCTGAAGAGCTGCGCGCTCCACACACACAGATATGGATGTGCATTCCTGTACGGGGTCCGGGTACAAAGGAGACCCCAGAGTCCACGTATCACCCCACCCACAGGGAACCATACTGACACGTGAGCATTCAGAAAAGTGACTGGACTAAACTGGGGGCGGGGTGCTGTGTGCCCCGGGGTGCGCACACACACACACACACACACACACACAGTGCCACATAGCTGGTGAAACTCGCTGAAGATCAGGCCTCTGTCTGTGGCTGAGCTGTGGAGCCTACACACACTGAACCCTCCAAAAATAACGTTATATAAACCCGCACAAGAGAAGGCTCGTGTTATCTTTCGCGTGTGAACCACTTCCCCATACGTTAATCCCGGGAGCTGGAGTGAACCGGGCAGGGCAGCGGATAAACAGCTGGTGTAACGTTAACGCGACAGAAGTGAAACAACTATCGGTTATAGTGTGACGCAGTGAGGCATAACGTTTCCAGCGTGTGTCGTGTCATAATAAGACATTGTTATATTACTATCAAAATGAAGACAGAGCTAACCAAGCTGATGGTACGTTAGAAACCCTTTGTGTGAAGGGTTTACAGTAGAGTAGTGTTACTGCAAAAGATGCAAGGCAGTGCTTAAAAGGTGTTTACATGCTACATTAATCTAGGTTAAGCATGGCTAGGTAAATCAGCTCACTTCAACGTCGTCTTTTTTAAAAAGCCAAGTTAAGCTAGCTAGCCAGGACTGAATGAAACTGTTTGACACCCTATTAACTTTGAATGGGCTGACAGTGAAAGCCTGAAAGTCTGTACGCATCATTTCCACCACTTGCAAAACATGGTAAAATGAAAAAGGTAAGCAATAACGTACCTTTGGATTTTGCGTGACCTTTAGCGTTTTTCTTTGGAGCCATGGCGAATCAGCTCAGCAGAATGACCACTGAAATAACAGTACAAGATAAACTGAATCGGCCAGCGACTGTATTTCCAGCAGCAAAAAAAAGAAGTGAAAATTTCTGCTCCTGCTTCATAAAACGGGGAACCATAGAAGCCCCGTCCACCTTAGGACTGACAACTTTCGTAGCCAATGACAGGCTTCAGATTGGAAAAAAGGCGGGGCGGGAGAATTTTCACACCAATGGAATTGTAGAGGCGTTGAGCTTATTCAACCGTGTGGATAGTCTTATCACCGCCCCGCCCCCTCGCTCCTCTGGAACGTGGCAAGATGGAAGCTCGTCTGCTATCGCGTTGTTTCCTAGCTGTATACCTGGCTTATTTATATGAATGCAGAAATATTTCATAATGACAGAATGCACATATTCATATGGTTAATAAATGTTGACAAGACATACCTAAAACAGATCATGAAACACAAACGGACATTTATGTCTTGCGTGTAAAGTGCCAGTTTTTGTTTCATTTAATTTTAACTAAGATCACACTATCAAATGTTTCCCTTGACCATAACCACAAAACAAACGACCTGAGCTGATGCCCTTATCCAAACCTCAACATTTATGACGTTCTTTATTACCCCAGCTTAATGCACACAATCTGTAAAGCTGTTGGGTCCTTGTCCTGGTCCATTTGAGCTAACACCGAGATGCCTGAGTTGACATGTAGAATGCACGTTGTGAACTTCTGTCACCTGTTGTGGTTCCTTACTGAACCTTTTGGCAACCATCAAACAGAAGATCAAAACAGCTGACGGGTAACTGACCAAGGTGTTTAGGTTCACAAATTCACACTGACAACAAATCGCATCCACCCAGTCACAGATGTGACCCCCTACTCAAACACATCTCACATTTGGTCAGCTCACAGGCAGCACAGCCCCAGGGTAAGTTCTAACATGAGGGTGTGCTCTGAGAAGGACAACACTCACATATTGACTGAGGAGAGCTTTGAATTGACCTAATCACTGTGCAGAGTACTGATCTGTGAGTGACCAGTGATCTAATCACCTGAATGGAATTAGCATCATATGTGCTTAAATAGTGTCATACAATTAAATTGTACTCAGCATATAAAACAAGATTCTTAAAGGCCATGAAAATGTTCTCTGTCAGCTCTTCTTTCAAGTACTATATGCAACTGCAGTACCATACAATATCACCGTATGGGTGTACTATCTGCTGAGTTACAGATGGAGGTTGGGTTCATTGTCTGAAAAGCAAAGGGCAAAGTGAAATTGATGTCTGGACACATCTTTATAGCCACACAGAAACAGTTAATTGCTCCAATTTACAATGACAGTAGCACCTATTGATTGTGCACTGGTGTGTCAGTGGTCTGTACCTTCGTCTTTATAGTTTTGAAGCAGCTCCAGAGTCTTATCTTTGCATAGTTTGAAGGTAAACAAGAATGAGCCACAGAAACAACAAAAGGCAGCACTTTGTAAGATGAGCATGGAACAAGAGCACTGCATTGTTTAACTTTGAGGTGTATGTACTGTCTAAAAGAAGAATTCCAGCACTCTGCTAGCAGAGCAGAGCATGTTTTCTCATCTGGTTGATCAGAAAATTACTGAGAAATAAAAAGAAGTCAATTCTATTTATAAGAAATGATAGGTAGGACCTGCATATGTGCATGTGTGAGGGTTTTTGTTACCTAGTTAGGACTAAAAAATTAAGGACATTTTACTGTTCCTAATGTGGCTGAAGGACTGTTAATGGGTTAAGGGTTTTAGGTTTAACTTTACAATTAGGTTAGGGTTAGGGAATACATTATGTCTATGGAGAGTCCCAACAAAGATAGAAATATTAATGTGTGGGTGTGTGTGTGTGTGTGTGTGTGTGTGTGTGTGTGTGTGCGTGTGTGTGTGTGTGTTGTGGCTTGGATTTCTGCTGAGGGGCTTTGGTGAGTCACATCTGTCACTCTGTCCAGCAGCTCTCTTACACCCTCTGCTGACAGAGCAGTCATGAAATCCACTCTTTCAGATTGACCTGGATTTCTCTGACCCACTTTATCCATATAGAGTAGCTGTACTGTTTATGCAGTCTGTGGCTTTTCCCCAGCCAGGAGAAGGGTACATGTGCTTTCCCTGTGTCTCCACACAGATTTCTCCATCAGTCTGGAGCAGAGGTCAAGGGAGCTTTGCTGTTCATGTAGTGCAGAATGTCAGATCCAGCCATATGAAGGAGATCCAACAGCAGCCCTACCACTTTGAAATGATTAAACTCAATAGCCAACAGGGGCTGATCTACAGGGAGGAACTATAGGCTTCTAGATAAAATAGAAACAAAGTAAAACGTTGATGCCAAAAATATTAAATTCTAACATTCCTTTTCATGTGAAAGTCTTTGCATTACTAATAATGTACATATTTATTCATTCTTTCTAAATAACATTGTATAGCTGGCTAAAATGGAAAGACCTCACAGTACACACCAACCTGGAAACACGTGTACTGTAAATAAATATAGTAATTATCACAGTCACCTCATGTGAAGTGATGATGCGTAGAAGCCAGGTAAAATCATTAGGATCATAATAATACTTGATTGTTGTGATTGCTATCAATAAATCAATTATTCGATAATGACTTTATTGTCCTGAATGTGTAATTGTGTGTGTAGTAGTACAGTAGCACATGACACAGAGAACAAGACACATTGAACATACTGTAGATAACTGCAGCACATCATCAAAGGAAACACTTTGACCAGCGTAATCTCACACTGAGCAAAAGGTAGGAAAGAGTGTTTAGCATCTGTTGGTTGTGGCTCATGGCTGCCTAAAGAGAGAGCCAGAGGGCAACACATGAAACTCTGAAAGCTAATACTTTATGCTATATAATGTTATTATAGTAACAATACAGTGTTGTGATCTGTCATGGTTAGCATACCAAACACTCTTCATTTTAATACAACAGCCAGTGAATAGTATTTGTCATGAAGAAGAGATTAATACACCACAAGATAGTTTTAAATCAAGCAAATAAGTCAACACAGATCAGCACAGCACAGAACCAAAGTGGCATGTAAAAATAATGATTTTTTTCAGCAATGATTAACTGTTTTCCTCCTAGGGTCCACTTGGACAATGTGCTGTTTAGACACCAAAAAGTTGCATTTTACCTATTACTGACAGCTGTCTATAAATGTAGTGTGGTGTCAGTTTGAGCTTGTACTATTGCAATATGGGACAAAGACAAAATTCAAGAGCTGAAAGAAGACATGGAGTTGACAAGTGATAGTTTTCAGACTGTTGACAGGTAGTTTAGAAAGTCTGGAACAGTACGAATCAACCTGTGAATTATATAACTCTAACTGAGCTGTGTGTGAGGATATCTATCAGTGCATTGGTAAAGCAGATGTCCTCTGCCATGTGGTTTGACTATAGCTGTGCTTACCCAGCCTCAGTAAATGTCACACTGCATACCAACAATCAGCACATCTAATCCTGTTAGGAAAATGAACTTAATTTCTCGTTGTTCCTGTTTCAGCAGATGTTCTGAGAACCTGACGTAACAACAGCTAGAACAGAGAGGTCATGGCAACCCACGATATTTAAAGTATGCTACATGGCTAAGAATCTGTACTGAGCTGCTGATATGAAATCTGTTATAATGTGTAGAGAATAAGCAGTGTAGCAAACAGGTTTACAATGTATGTATAGTGAAATGTGATTTATATGTAAATATGATTGTACTTTCACTGAATCCCCAGAATTTAGGCTTTTGTGGTGCTGTGGAGTCGATGATGTTTACCAGATTGAGCAGGGCTGATAGACATGTTTACTGACCTGCTCACTCTGGTCAAAGGTCTGTACTGTGACTGCACACAACCAGAAACAGAGAGAGGAGGGAGGACAGTGAGACTCATCAACAACATGAAAACATGAGATGTTGTGATAAGGTAAAGCTGTTACCACTTTACAGTATTATACACAGAATGTTACTGAGGAATTAATCAGGGAAAACATAATGAGTACTTCCTCTGTAACTCTGAATCAAGTACTATATAACAGACTGGGAGATACTTGATATTATCCAGTGTAACTCAGAATCTGCTGCTGGGTGACGCAAAGTATAGTAACAACTCAATGAAATTGATCATCATTGTGAATAAGTCCTCAGTAGTTATATTAGTCACTTAAGTACTTAAGTAAACTGAGACCTTATACTAGTTACAAACTAGCCCCTCATTAATTACTCATTACCTAGTTATTACTTACTATTTTTGCATACTCATATTTAGCTCCCTAATAATAAACCACAATCAACATGTTTCTCAGATTTGCTGTTTAGTTCCTTAGAAATGTAGGAATTGGTACATGAACTCTGTATTTACTGCAGTACTTCATTATTTATTCACTTACCTTTCATGTTAACTGCTGTTAAAGCTAAACTAGCACTAGCATGAGACTTAAAATCAGTCCACTCTCCCTGCTCCGCTATGCTCTTCTACCATCTGCAACACTCTGTTGGCTTTGACATTAACTATCCACATTAAGATACATGTTGGAGCATATTTCTACTAAAAAATATATAGAAAAGGCTTGAAGCACACACAGACACACACACACACACGCACACAGAAATTGCATGAGCCTGCACAGACATGACCCAACACTACACAACTGATTAACAACATTCTGTGCCCTTTATTTCTTCATGTGCACAAGTCATGTGTGTCTACTTATTAGCAGACATTCAAGAATACAGGGCTGGATGTTAGCTTCACATTTTAATGAGATCTACTCAGTTTAAAAATAAACCATATAGCATTATCTGGGCTGCAGAAATGCAGCAATTATTACAAATAATTATAAACTTAGTGCTCATAGCAAATTCACATTTTACAATAACTTGGTACATGGGATATATGTGGAAAACATTGGTCCAAACATAGTCAAACATACAAGCATTTTTTTATCCTTCATTCATGTCAGTGATTTCACATTAAACATTATATAAAACTGAAAATGTTAAACAGTTCAAATGAAATCAAAGTTTAAATTATTAACTGCGAACAAAGAGAAGAGTGGATTGATTGGTTTGGTTGGATGATAAGATTAAAGTCTGGATGGAGCGATGAGTTGGAAAGAAAGTAGGGTTCAAACTCATCCCTTCATAACGACATCAAAACTTCAGAGCCGGTAGGGCCTCAAGTGTCTCACAGTCCTCAGCCATGCTGAGCCTGAACCTGCTAGTCTGGTTGTCGCTTTGCAGCTTGCAATCTCCATCTAGCATTAAATCACTGACATCCTGTAAACTTTTATAAAAGCTCTGGTCTGCAACACATGAGCTCTTAGTAGTTTGTGTTTGCTACACAGCACTGGATGCACTGGCACCTACCAGTTAATTACCTACATACTGAAAACTTTATTGTCTTCATTTTTCAACTTCAAAGTGGTACTTGTTAGCGTTCAGCTCACTGATCAATAAAAAAAGTCACCAACAGGGGTCCAACCAATTCTAACGGTGGGCAAAACAACGCAAAAACTAGGCTAGACAGACAGACCTGGGTATCACTGGGTACCTAGTCATTTGCATTTTGAATTAAGTTCTAATTTGGAACCGAGTTTCGGTTCCCAACCCTACTGACAGATGTTCACCAGCGGCCCAACAAGGGCCAACAGTTTGTAACGGCCCTTACAGAGCCAAGCCAACCATTTCCGCCAATTATCAGCCTTTATGCTAATAACAAAGTAGGGGAGAGAGAGTAAAACTGAAAGAAAGAAAGAAAGAAAGAAAGAAAGAAAGAAAGAAATGGCAAATATGACATTGCATTGAGTTACAGAAGCTCGTGGAACAGAGGCTAGCCTAGACGCGACATTGTGATTTTAAAAAGAAGATGCAACTTTACCCTTAAGTCAGATTCCAGTGACGATGTAACACCTATATAATGGACAAACATCATGTAAACTCGTAGTCAGTGAGTTGGATCAGTACTGTAAGTAACACAGATGTAATACAGGTCATTTCAACTCTCTTACTGCAGTCAGCAACATAGCTAGAACTTACTTAAGGAGTTAAGGACCCCAACAATGTCCACCAGAGAGCGTGTGTAGTTACAAAGTTATCCCTCTGAAAATTGTTCATTCTCAGTTTCCTGCAACATCAGAGTCGGCAGGAGTAATGGCGACGTCAGCAGTTGGGTGGGCAGCAATCTGCTGCAGGAGCGTCTCTGATTGAAGCAGCTGATTGGTCCAATCTTGACACGCCTGATGTATTTTTGGTCCTTCCCCTCCATATTCTGGAGGCAGAATGTCTGGTGAGAAGAACTTGCTCAGAGTATTGTAGAAATCAGCACCATGCATATGGATCTGATGAGGGGACAACATGGTTTTAAATGTAGGTTTAAGACATTTCAAGACATTTGCACCGTCCCTGTCAATTTAACACAGAAGATGGTGAATTTGTGGCTTAGTGCCATCTGTGTTAAGCAATAATCATGATGCTGACCCTCTGTTTGATCTTTTCTGGCAGGAAGGGACGAATCATGGCAAAAACTGGCCGAAAGAACATTGGCTCGTTGACCAAATGAATTCCTCTAACCTTCAATGGAAAAGAGTCCTGAAACGCACACATACACACACACACACACACACACACACACACACACATACACACACACACATACAC
>OMLM01006294.1:0-13710 GCA_900302695.1 Helostoma temminkii | reverse complement strand
TAAACGGAATCAGAGTCTCATTTCACACACTAAGTGTGTAACATGCACACATACACACACACACACACACACACACACACACACACACACACACACACACACACACACACACACACACATACACACACACACTTTACTGGGCAGTTCTAACAGCCACACTGTACAGTAGTCAAACTTACATGTATGAGCATAAATAGAAGCTACACAGAAAATGACAATGTCAATCATATGAAGTATATAGTGATATCATAATACCTTTTTAGTTCAACTTTATAGTATTAACTTTAGTTAAAGCTAACATGATCAAAAGAATGACCTACTGAAAGTACACAGGATATTTTCCTAGCGAGGGAGGGGTTAATCTGCAGGGCGTGGCCCAAAGTCCACCCTTGGAGGTCAAATATGGCCTTGACACCCCGTCTCTGGGTCTCTGTCTCCATGGAGATGATCTCTGATGTCATAAGGCTGACCCTGAAAACCTGAAAGGCAGACCAGTCTTTTGGATTCCATTGCCCTGCAGAAAGACAAATATATAAAAACTTATATAGCTATATAAATAAACTTTACTTTCTAAACTTTACTAGAAGAAGGTTGAGGATGGAGCTGACAGACAGGAGGAGAAGAGCAAGGCCGAAGAGGAGGGTTATGGATGTGGTGAAGGAGAAGAGATTAGTGTGACAGAGGAAGATGCAGAAGAATATTTAACATCTAAACTAATTCATTTTGCTGTAGAGTGGGATGCGCTTGTTGTGGTTAGGGCGCTAATGTTGCTGAAAGTAGATCACTATGTTTAAAAGTTTTTTCTTCAGAAAGTCAAACGTGGCTCCGTTTCTAGCTGTTGATTCTGAGAGTGCAACAGAAATGTAGGTGTTTCTGCACAACAGATGGCATCACTCTGTAGAAGGACAGCAGCAGCACTGGGCTGCTGAATGTCAGAAAAAAAGAGAGAAACCACAGCCAGCACCTGTAAAACAGAATATGCTCTGCTAGATATTGATGCTGCACCTCTAACTGCTAAAAGAATTCAAGAGTTCAAGTTGAGGGCGGATTGTTTAAAACACTGTAACAGAAACTGAATTTCCGCAATGACGTGTAACCTGAACTGACAACTGTACTGTATGTCAATCTACAGTCCGACCACTACCAGTCAAGGACATACAGGCAAGTCAAAGAGAAGATGACACATGAAGTAGTTACCACTATCAAAAAGAATGAGCACAGAGTCTACAGTGAAAGATCTTCTTAAGAATGTCCTGAATCTAGCTTGTTATACTTGCTTATGCTTAAGTTGGAAAAGGTTTCATGAGTCCACGCAGAGAGGAACTGCTTCAACAAATAAAGGATTGTGATGAGGATGGGAGATGGTAAAGGAGCATTCGTGGTTGGGAACACTGCTGCAGCAGAGGTTAGAAACAGGAATATAAAAACTATTTTACCAATAACAGAGGTTCTGTATTTAGAAAAATAGTGCCATTCAAAATTCACTATTTAGTATATAAACAAGTAAATGGTCAATGACCCTGCATGAAGTTAACCTCAACAGATTGTTTACAAGACAAAAATCATTTCTCATAAACGCAGATAAAACTGCAGACGCCATGAAAAGACACCTGATGAACTGTAGAACTACATCCTATGGTCAGATGAAACCAAAATGAATCAGTCTGGAACCAATCCGGCACATGAATGAAAAGTTTGTACAAATACTCAATAAACTGATGACTCCTCATCTCAATCTCAAGAATTTTCCTACATGATAATCATCCCAACACAACATGACAGTCAGCAAAATCAGTTTGGCAGCAAAAATATCTTACTGGTGTCTGTCACTACATGCATGTTATGACTGGCAATAACAAGTAAGTGGTCAGACCACCTTTGGGGCAACAATAGCCTGAAGCAACTGTAGCTCCCACAGGTGGATTTAATGTCTTTGAAGTCATTCAGTGGTAGATTTACTTGATAATTACTGTGACTGATTGAAATTAAGAATTTTTAAAACGTTTCCACCACCACTCTGTATGTTTAATGTACGTGTTTAGTACAGAGATGAAAGATCATGACTGTTTGTGTTTTATCAGCTTCACTTACTTGTTCTTGTATCTGTATATAGAAATAGATTGTTTAGTTGTTCTTGGAATTGCCACAGCACAATTTCATGGAAAAGAACCATGTGATTTGTCACCAGTTGTAGCTAAACTGACATGGTAACACTTAATGGTAAGAGTAATTCATTAGTTGTCATGAATTCATTCATGATAAATCATGAATTCATGCAAGATAAATCATGAATTCATGCATGTAATACTTCATGAACTATCAGGACTTCATGAGAATTCATATCTTATGTGGTCATGCTTCAAAAATAACTGATTAAAGCAGTTCTGGGAACACAGCAGAATGCTCATCATATTCATCCCTTCTTCACAGTCACACAGGTGCATGAGTATTCTGCTGTATTCCAAGAATTTCATTGAATCTATTGCATTGTATAAAAAAAACAATACAACAACAAGCATAAACAGACATGTGTGTCTGACGCAGCATCACATCGCTGACTACAATCACAAAAACAGAGCTACTGACCAATCCTGTAGATAAGAACCCTGCTGCCAGTGTGGTCCCTCAGTGGCAGGACGGCGTGGTACGATGTGTTGAGCAGGCCGAGCACAGAGGAGGGAGACAGGCAGCCGCTGATCTCAGGACTCTCCTTCCGCCACCGCTGATAGTTTAGCAGGAGCTGCACAGGACCAGAGGTGTGTAAAGTTCACAACCTCAACACTCCACTACAAGTAGAAGCACCCTATAATGCAGAAGTACTAAAGAACACAATTTAAATTGGACTTAAAGTACAAAAGTAATAGAATAAAACTTTGAATTTTAACTAGTGTTGATTTTGCTGCTGCTGATAACATTAATATAGAAGTTTAGTCCAGAGTAGTTTGACAAATGATGGTAAAAATGTGATGTTACCTACAGACTGAACAGAAACAGGTGGAGCTGATTTTAACCACCTGATGTAGTGACAGGGTTTAAATCTATAAATGATACAGATGAGCAGCATTTTACTATTTCATGAAGTTTTTATAAGAATCTACCTGCAAAAAGTAGCTAATAACTGATGCTGTTAAAATATATGTAGTGGAGTAAAAGTACAATATTTTCCACTATTTCTAAAAGTAAATGTAACATAAAATGAAAATACTTCGATACAGTACAAGAACCCTAAAACTGTACTTTGGTCTAAGTGAATGAGTCGC
Source organism: Helostoma temminkii (assembly GCA_900302695.1). NCBI lineage: Eukaryota > Metazoa > Chordata > Actinopteri > Anabantiformes > Helostomatidae > Helostoma > Helostoma temminkii. The sequence goes on along the minus strand of OMLM01006294.1, from coordinate 10,450 downwards.
CTGCGAGTGCAGCTGAAACACCAGCTCATTAAACAAAACGTGCTATAAGCTTGCAGGAGCTGACACACATCAAGTGTTTTATAGCCTTTAATCTACTGTGTTATCTGAGCCAATCCCTCAGAGTAAATGTCCCTGAACATGGAGGTCAAACAGGAAAGGAATATACAACCTCAGACTATTAAGTTATTAAAAAATCTACTATATTAGTGAGGTAAACATGAGAGTCATATTGTGTACCAGCACAGTGGCGCTTGGACCCACTTGGCTGAGCTCCTTTTGCACTCAAACGAAAACAAGCAACTCAGCCCCAAGTGACAATTGTTCATGCAGAGACCGTGTAGCACTCCTAGAAGACCTGTTTACAGCCTCCACTGGCAGAAGCATAGCAGTCACACAGCAACTATGCTCCAGTTTGATAAACTGCCACTGTAAAGTCAGTGCAACAAAGACAAAAGACTGGACTGTTCGAGCCGAGCGGTTTTACATGACTGAACACATGATGAGTCAGTGGAGTGAAAGTAGATGAGAGGGCAAGGAGTAAATACTGCGTTTGAGTAGACAGAAACTTCACGAGTTAGTTCATAAATATATTCAACACCTCCCAAGTTGGATGTTAGTGTATCTACTAACCAGAGAAAGTCATCATCTACACGTGAGGTTAGTGGAACAGGACAGTGATGGCGTTTGGACACCTGAGCAGGCGCGGCTGCTAGTGGAGTTAGATATGTGGCCGTAGGAGTTGCACTGTTGTAGCCACACTCATGTCAATACGAGCAGTGACACAGAGACGAGGCTGCCACCCAAGCAGAACCCATGTATATACCTTGGTGATCCGAGGCTGGGTCAATAAACGAACACGTCCTCTTTGCTTGGGTGAGTGGAATTAAAAAGCAGCAGCAGATGTCTGGTGTTTAGTTTGATGCCCACTGACGGACCCAGTGACTCAAATCATAACTTAACATGGGTTTCCACTGAACTACTGGTACATTACAAACAGTCCTTGATTAAATGTGGTTAGATCCCATCAGGGGCTGATCTGAGCTGTTTAGGCCCCTGTGGAACTACTGTCAGGGGTGTGATCACAGGGGCCTCAAAATCTGACTGACCATCAGATTTAGGAGGCAGGTTTTAATTACACAGAAGCTTCTGCACAAGAGGAACTGACCAAACTTAATTCTGTACTAGATTTAATTTATTTATTATTAAAAATTATTTTATTTATTTATTTTAATTATTTATTTATTTTAATTAACAATTAAATCTTTTTTTATTACTACAGTATTTAGAGTTTGTTCTGTAGTTTACACAGAACATTTTTATTAAAGTGATCTTTGAGTTGACAAACTCTCTACATGATTATTGTATGAGCTCTTATATAATAATAAAAGGACTCGCTGTATATCACACTAAGAGACTAATAGTTACCAATAGTTACTCCAGTGCTGCTTGTTGCTCTTTGCTGTGCAACAAGCTTTCAGGACAGTGTTACTAATGAAGTTTTCTGTTTGTGTCCAAGTTTCGCCTCTCTACTTTCACTTTGTTGCAGTGATTTGTTTCCCAGCAGGGAGTGTGTTCTACCTTCAGAGAGAGCTCCACGTCGAAGTCTCTTGCCCGCAGAAACTTGATAAGAAAGCCGTCGGAGAAGGTCCTGACACCGGGCAGCTCTCTGGCCTGCAGCGCTCTCCGCCTCAAGCTGCTCACGTACGAGCCGAGCAGCTCCGAGTCGTCCGGGAGTTCGTTAAGCTCAGACCCGTTCATGTCGCCCTCAGGTCCGCTTACATTTCACTGGTGCCTTGGGGAGGAATGTGGAAGAGACGGACAGAGGAGTGGAGGGAGGGACTCAGTGTGTGAGAGAGAGAGTTCTGTGAAAAGGACTAGCAGAGTAACAGTGTTAGAGATGAACCAAGTACATTTACCCTACTGTGTTAAAGGGCGATTTCACTGATCTCCAGTTTGCTGGTGGTTCTGGTGTGAGGAGCACGTGTAGTCTGTCTGTATCCTAACTACATTTAAAATAAATCTCTAATTTAGCAGTGATGACATCACACTTCTCATTTGTGATGTCATCTCACTGTTGTTTTCCTGCCAGTGTGTCCAGCAGCTTCAGAAAAGTGAATCACGTTGAATATGATCAGTAATTATTACAGTAAAGTACTTAATCCCTACAACAGCACACAACAAACTGCTCCCTGTCTGCAATGTTCCTTCTCTTGCTCTGTAGACACTTTCACTAAGTGCTCCGCCATCTCTCCCTGCTGGTCACCAGCAGCCACTGCAGACACAAAGCCTCTGCATCATTAGACAATGAGCTGTTTAAGACTGTAAAAAATGTTTCTAATTCATGAAATGCTCTGTGATAAATTCATGTAAATGAATTGTGGCCGAGCAGAACAGGTTCCCAGAGTAGCTACTGTAGCTTTAATATCAAGTATAATATTAAATATAGCAAAACTAGAAATAATCAAGTAAATTTACATGACTACACAACTACAAGTACTTCAATATTGTACTTAGGTACAGTACTGGAGTGAATGTACTTTGGAGATTCCCACTCATCCCGGTCATAGTTATCCCAAAGGTCCACAGTTTAGAAGCCTGCTACTCCAGCCAGTCCATCAGAGCTGCAAGAATCTGCACGTTGGGACGTGCTAAAGGAAATAAATAAGACTCACAGTCACAAAGGGTTTTGCACTTTAGCTGTTTTTACTGAAAAACTGTAACAGGGGTTGGTGAACCAGGCACCTCTGCAGCATCACACTGCTACGGTACATACAAGACAACACCCACAGCACAGTCACTGAATACACAATGCTTCTAATCAGTATAATCATCAGTTTATTAATGTATTGTATCATCAACGGGTCAGAACGCTTTGGGTCAGTGAACACAAGGTGTGTCATCAAGTCAATATTAACAACTTGGCTTCATGTCTACAGATTGTTGCCCTTCACACTGCAGGTCCAAAGGTCTAGTGAAGACTGGAGGATGGTAAAAAGGTTCCAAAGAGATAGGAGAACACACAGTATCCAGAAATCGCCAAACACCAAATGATTTTAAATTTTAGACTTCAGACAGTCTTAGTCCCTTATTTCAGAAAAGGTTTGAGGTTTGCATCAACATAAACATCTGCAGAGTGGAAGATGTTTTGTTTTCCTATTGATGTGTTCAGATCTAAGGACACAGATGCCAGAATCTAGACACTCTGATTTTTTAGGTTATTGGGACTTTAACTGTACCTCTCAGTTCTGATTAAAGTGCTTCACTGCAACACCACGCGACTTTCACACTTGGGTCCAGTGCTTACATGTGGAAAACCAGCCTAATAATGCCTGGAGCTTCCACTACCTCTAGAGAGAGTTGAGAAAAGACATTAGGCCTCATGCAAGAACCCAGAACATCTCATACACCTTTTGAAAGGTGTATGAGATGTTCTGACCATGAACGTATGATTTTGACAGAATGTCCGTGACCGATTTTCTTCAGTTTCTTATTACATTCAAACTAAATTCACCAGTGATATCCACCTAAATATCAATGATAACATTCACTGAAACACCTTCAATGTGGTTTGTATTAATTTCATTATGTAAAAATGCAAAGATTATCAATATTAATGACATACAACAATTAAATATTCTCATTTTGTTTAAACTACAAAAGGTTCGAGTCTCATGACTTGAACTTAATTGAAAACTGGTAAACGCATTAAGTTATGCATTAGGAAATGCATTAAATTAATGAGAAAAGCCAAGTTGTCTGCACTAAATTCCTGTGTATTATACAGTATAGGGACACAGCCCTTTGTGCTAGTCATGAAATCTATATATATACACTTGCTCCTCTTTATGGAGAGATAACAACTTTCAGAACTGAGTTATTCCAGTTAAGAGTTTAGTGAAACAGACATTGTGGAAGTAAATTTTAAAACACAAAGATGTTCCTGCACGAGGCCCAGTGCATATGCACATGCTTTGTTGTGAAGCAAGTGATAGTCAGAACCAACTGGTACCTATACAATAGCAGTGTTCAAATCAAACAGTTATGCTTAAACATTTCAGCATTCAGAACGAACTGGTGTTTGTGCCAGCAGACTGACAGGTGCCTCACCTGTCTGCAGATCACAGACTTTTAACTACAAGTTGACAAATGTTTCCAGGGGCTTACTGCCTGACCCTAACTATCTATGTCTACAGGTCCATCTTGTGGGTAACACTAACTACTTCCCGTCTACTGCCATCTTTGTTTGCATCCAGATGCTCTTGGCACATTCCTCCTTTATCCACTAGGGCTCGTTCACTTTTTAACACGAATAGTTATTATTAATATGGTTTTTGACACACCTCTTTTTTTCGTTAGATAAATTAAGTAAAACTTAACTTAACTGAAATGCCAAACTATTAAATAAGAAATCAAGAATAATAAGATAATGAAAAATTGCTAATTTCTGTCAGCACCATAAAATACCGAGGTACAGTATGATACCCAGCCCTACCCAAACCCAAACTGAAAAAGTTTTCATTTTCCACTCTACGTACAAATTTAGATGTAAAGTTAGGTGAGCTAACTAAATTAGATGTCTGTGTGTATAAACTGACAGCTTCCATGCTGCTTGTGAATCAGCAGACTAAGGTGCAAATGAGCTCATGATGTCCTGAGGTCAAATCATATGTGTGATTCCTGTCAGTGTGGTCAGTGTGGTTTATAACACAGGAATGATTTTAGAATAACCACATTTAATCTAAAGGAACACATGAAACATAAAAACCTGAGGAAGCAGAAAAATCTAAGTCCTGCAGAAACAGCGCGTTTAGAAGCACTTTTCTCTTTGAGTAGAACAGTTGTGGTCATACCAGGGAGACATCTGCAGACAGAAAGAAGTGAAGGCAGTACTGTAATTTAAAGCATGAAATATTCTCTGATTAGAATATATCCAGTGACCTCAATCAAAACGCCACTATATACATAAACAGAACATCCCTGTGTGTCTGCTTTTCTAAATGTCTGTGGAAGAGTCACAAACCCTGAACTCCAGTGGTGAAAGAAAGACAAAATAAAAAGAGATTTAATAAAAGTAAATGGTGCAGCAGAGCTAACAAGCTATGACTTTTCCATTTTGGACCCAGCTAATCTCCATCACCACATTTAAGACATCTCATTTTAACCAGTGGGTTCCATTAGTGAGTCGATGTTCACCGAGTTGTATCAAACCCAAAAAACTTGACCCAGTGAGTGAATGCTCTAATTGTGTTCATCACAACTCACACTGGACTGGGTGTAATCAGTGAGCTGTGAATTGTTTGACCGTACATTAAAATGCCATACTGTACATAAAAGTCCCAGCTTTTATTTGAGTAGGTTTACACTGATAGAAAAAGAATTGAGCGGGAGATAAAGAAGCAAATGTACAAATGCACAACAAGTGAAACAAAATCATATTCATATGGATCCCTCTGCCGTAAGTGCGGACTTCCACTGAGGTGGAATGAGGCTCAGACTGATATCGCTGACTGACTCAGTCAGACCCAGTTGAGGATATTTTGCCTTCACCTTGAAAAGCTCTTGTTGCTTTGGCTGTTGAGGATTGTTCATCCATCTTGTTGCAGTGAAATCAATGCATCACTGTACCAGTTCACATGTCCAGCCTATTAACAGAACCTCCAATCCTGGACAGATGATGACGATTTGAATCATGATCTGTCGATATTCTCCAAACATTTCTCTTTCCATAATTGTGACAGGGCTTGACCTTTGTTTTATAACTTTGGAATGTGCAGCCTGGTTTGTTCAGAGGTTTACATCTTATAGTGAATCCTCTTTTCTTAAACGCTGACAAGGAAAAACATTTATCCACATTCTTGGTGTGCAGTCCTAACAGTGGTTTCCTTCACCATGCAAAGAAGCAGTGTTTTCGACGTGTTTTAGTTTTCCCATGCACACCTGAGTTTTTAGAAAGTACCCAACTGGAAATTTTGCAAAAAATTAAAATAAAATAAAAAAAACAACAACAAACACATCATTCAGATAGAAGACTTCAGCTGTGCGCGACGTGTGAGCTCACCTGTCCATGTACTCCATTTGGTCAAAGTTTCTGTGTCTTTGCTGTTACTAAACAGAAAAAAAAATCTAACTTATCAATACAAAAACAAACAAATGAATGAAACAGGAAGTTCAGCATGCAGTGAGAAATTACAGCAAACTTTAATCTAGCAGGAAAAAACATAACATCTGTGATTTCAGCCGATTCAGAAAACGAGGCTGATTTATGAAATTAACGGAAATAGCTAAAACAAAAAAAAAAAAACATTAAGACACAATGTATTAATAAAGCATTTGGTCCTTCAACTGACAGCTCTGCTACTCCTGACTGTGGATTGACAGTTGAATAGTGGCTTCTCCAAATGAAACAGGCTCCAGACTTTAATAACACTGCTGCGATATACATGTCCAATAGATTTTTATACAAGTAAAATAATCCTTTGTACTTGTTAGTATAGTAGATTATCAAGTATAATTGGTCACTGTAAAGGTATAATAATTCATTATGCTTGTGTAATGTTACTGTATATCATAGTAACCTTTGCTCCAAGAACTGGTAGAAGATAATAAAAAAGTCTGTGCCACAGAGTGCTTTCACAACGACAGAGGAAAAGGCAAATAATAATAGGTTTGGCATTAAAGTGCACATAATCCTTAAGAGTCTTATTGCTCACTTAAAACTGACTTCAGCCAGACCTTCCTGAAGTGACTTTAGAAATCAATCCTTTCAAACAGCAGAAGCTGAAAAAGCAGAATGGTTTGTAAATTAATGGAACCTCCTGGACTAAATGACATTAGACAACTTAATGTAAGACCACAGCATTATCTGATGTGTAATCTGAAGTATAACCATCACTCCTTAAGAAATATTTAGAAAAACATTGACTCCAGTGTCCTCACAACTACCTGTTTTTACCCAACGATGGTTGATTGAATATGAGAGGCTTGAATCATTTGGGAGCACACTAGTCCATTAGCGCCTGCAGTAGCGACACAACACGTATACAGGTGATGTGATGTGATTGTACTTAACATGCTGCTGACATTTCCACAGAAGAAATACATGTTTTGTCCATGTATTCATTTCAGTTTCACTGCTACTGATGTTAGAATAATAAGGGGAAAGGACTGAAATCAATTATAAATGAAAATGATATTTCTAAAGAGAAAAAGTACGGGTAAGAAATTGTTTTGAATGACACTTTCTTATTGTAATGATGGAATTAGTGCTATGGAAACATAATACTGGATATATCAAGGCATAAGGTAAACATGGAGGAAGTGAGATGACATTAGGAATGACTATCTCTGATACAGTCCTGATCCAACTGATGTTTAGGAATTTATGTATTGAACAGTACAATTACACCCAGGTCATACAAATATAGTAAAATTGTCTCAAAACAACTGTTATTTCTTTCAACCAAGCGTTAAATTGTTAAACACAACTGGAGTGTTCATGAACCTGAGCAAAAACAGTATGCATCTCATGAGTGTAAACACGTCACATTCACTCCCACATGGATCCATCACCGCAAAACCAGCTGGAGGAGCGCCCTCATTTGGATTCAAGTTTACCCACACCATCCTTTTGATTGTTAGTTTGAACCATTATGTGACAGACAGGTGACCTCATCCTTATTCAACTCGAACATCATATTTCAATGAACCAGTTTCACACGCAACAGTTTTCAAAAAAGTCATTTTTTCCTATTAAGATTTTTGGGGCAAAAATTAAAATTGGGACTAAACGCTACTATTTAAGTTTCTAAAAACTGTGAAAAAAAGTGAACAATCATACATACATAAATAAGTTGGCATACATTCAGTAAAAATGCTGTAACTTTATCAATGGAGGATATTTTTCACATAGCGAGTGAAAATTATCGCAAGATTATTAAGATGATCTTCATCTTTTACGGCAACAAAAGAAAAATACCTTCTCAGACTGAGTCTCAAGACTGAACAGTCACTCTAGCTGATGTAATATAGGGTCTGAAGTCAGCACTTCACTTTTTAGTTTTATGGGGTATTTAATAGTTTTTGAGTATTTTCACACCTGCTTTGGTCCATCTCATATTTACAACCATGAAAACAAATAATTGATTCTCTAAGTGTTTTATCGCAGGGTCTCAGAAAGAATAATAGTGAAGTGTTGCACGTCCATGCAACAAACTAAAGTCACTGTGTCTGTGTGAACACCTGATAGGCATTTCAATTCACTCCTCCTACAAAGTGCATATGTGTGTGTGTGTGTGTGTTACTAAAGCGTGTAAGGTGCAGGTAGGCAGCTCTGTGATGATTTCATGGGACAAGCTGGAGACCAAGGGAATTCAAGTCTGTGATTGATTGGCGGCACCAAATATCATTGGCATAGTCTGTTGGAAAACATAAACTCCAGGGACTAAAGAGACGGTCACATGGACTAAAAAGTCACCAAAAAGGCGGAGGGGAACCTAGTCTAACTCTCGTTTTGGAGAAAAAAGGGCTTCAGGCCAAATTACAGGTGCCTTGAAGTGTGACTGTTACATAATTTTTTCAAGGCCTTGCAATAAGTGTTACCTGGATGCTCGGAGTGTAGGAGGAGACTAATAGCTACAAGCAGAGAGAAAACCATTTGGTCCTCAACGGCAACAGACTTGAAGTTGTCTGCCTCTCGCTGTGTGGGAGATGTGTGGCACTGTGAGAGAGCAGGGACGCTTCCTGTCAGGGTGATCGGCTTGCATTCCATTTAGCTGCGCTGTTCATGCTAGGCTGACGCTTTGAGGAGAACCCAAGCAATGGCTAAGGAGTGGGTGTAGTTCAAGAGTCCATCTCTTGGTAGCTATGGGTGCCAGTGACAGAAGTATTTTCACCCACTGGTTAGAGAAGGCAGAGTTTAAATCCAAGCCAACCCTTGGTTATTACTGACAGAGAGTAGGAGTAGGAGTTTGATGGCCATCCTGCTGGGTTGTTTGTTCAAGTTTGTTAATGTTCCTCACTTGAAATACATCCTAACCCAAGCAGAGGTATAAGAGTGGATTATGTAGGCATGAGAGTTTGCTCTTCCTTGGTTGAGAGTTCAATGCCCGACTCGCTGGGTAATTCCTCGGTTAGGAGGTGGAGTTTCCTCCTTTGAATAGATTCTGGACCCAGGCGAGGGGCGTGGCCTGATGTCAGGAGTCATCATCAGTGTCATCTATCAAAACCTTGGTGTCACGGGTCTTGGACCTGGAGAGGAACAGGGAAAATTGGGTTTCATTCATTCATTTTACAAGCCTTTTCTGTGCCTTGGAGTTAGACACAGCTACACAATGTTTAAAGTTACATTCACACTTTTGAAAACACCACATGAAGCTATGAATAACTATAAAGAGTAGATGTTAGAGCAGGGGTGCACACACTTTTTCAGCGTGCAAGCTACTTATAAAATGACCAAGTCAAAATGATCTACCTACTATAAAAATGCAAAACATATATTTATTTATATTTTTATTTATTTATATTGCACTATGTACATTTTTTGTCATTACTTCACTCTGATGACTTGCACTGAATGGAATCAGCCAGAGATGCATGGTCTGGACAGTAGCTGCTGATAGCCAGCCTCAAGCACACTTCCAAATGATCATCAGTCAAGGTGGAACGGTGTTTGGACTTGATAATCTTCATGTGGGAAAAGGCTGACTCGCATAAATAAGTGGAGCCGAATAATGCAGTCAAAGAGGTAGCACATTTCCTCATGTTGGGGTACTTTTCCTCTGTGAGTAAGTTCCAGAACTGTCCATGAGCCCTGGACTTGAGCTGAATGTCAGCTTGCAGTGTCAAAATCTCATCCTCCACTCCAGTTGAGTTCAGGTGAAACAGTGTTGCAATTTTTGATGCGAGTGAATCAACCTCAGCATCTTCCCGAAAAGGGTAGCACATGAATGTAGCGACTGGCTCCAGTAAAACAAAGTCTTGAAAGCGTTTGTCAAACTCTGACAGACAGTTCTCAATCTGTTCTGTGTAGCGTGCACAGTCAAGCTGCATACACACCTTGCCTCGCGTCTTCAGCTCTGACGCGAGGTTCTGGAAGTTTGCCAAATCGTGGCGCTGCATTTTTGAGGACAGATGTTGCATTTTCTGTTTGAAAGCATTAACTGAGCTGATCATATTGATTACAGTTTTGTCTTTTCCTTGTAGCTCTACATTAAGGTCATTCAACATGTTGGTCAGATCGGTAAAAAATGCTAAGTCTAGCAGCCACTGATCGTCATTTAGTTGGTTGTATTCTGCATGTTTAGCTACAAGGAAAAACTCCTTAATCTCCGGACCCAGGTCTCGAAACCTTTGCAGGAATTTCCCTTGGCTAAGCCATCTCACGTCAGTGTGTAGCAACAACTCCGAGTGGTCGCAGTCAGCCTTCTCCAGATGTGCACGGAATAGCCGTCTT
>OMLM01006293.1:2778-15262 GCA_900302695.1 Helostoma temminkii | reverse complement strand
GTCATTTTTACAGCCTTGCATGATACTGTATGTACTGTACTGTACTGTACTGTACTGCAGTGTACTGTACTGTACTGTACTGTACTGTACTGTACTGTAGTGTGCTATACTATACTGTGCTGTAGTTGCATGTAGTTAAACAGGAATAAAATACTATAAAATCATAAATTATAAGATAAAACATTTCTTCGATGCAGAGCTGAAGTGGTGAGGTTTTGTTCCTGATAAAACAAGTAATCTGATTTTGAATTGCATCACCTCTCTCTCTCTCTAACCCTCCAGCAAGCTCTGCCCTGGGCTAGAGCACCTGCTGCCTGCCTCAATTTCAACTGCCTGCTCATTCTGCTGCCGGTTTGCCGAAACCTCCTGTCCCTGCTCCGCGGCACCATCCAGGTAACCGTGGAAATGAAGCTCACTAGAAAACACGACAGTATTAAAACAGAGGAGTTCACCTGCTGACAACATGTTTTTCACTCATGTGTTCAGTGTTGCAGTCGCTCAGCAGCTCGCCAACTGGACCGGAACCTAACTTTTCACAAACTGGTGGCCTACATGATCGCCTTCCATACAGGTATTGTTTTCATGTGAGGGTGTGTGCGGGCTCAAAAATCACCATCAAGAGCTTCTCAGTATTATTTCAGATTTTGAGCTTGATAAACACATGTAACCCTTTTTAGGCTCACGAGGTTGTTATGCAGAAAATACAACGTGCTGCTAAATTGAGACAATGTTTTCTGTTTTTTTGCAGCTGAATTTATTTTCTTTCCAAGGCACTTTCTCACATGACTGTTCTTAATATGTTCAGTTCTTTCTGAGTGAAGAATTTAATGAAAAAGGCCAAATGTGGTTACAAAATGTGGCCTATAAATGTCTAATTGTATCAGACATAGAGAAATACTGCAAAGCCTTTACCAGACTTCTTATTATGAAACCATTTTATCAACCTACTGTTACCTATTAAAACCTACCTCTACAGTAGGACTCCAAATAAAACCCAATTCCAACAGTTTTATTTTATTTTATTATTTTACTTTGCATGTGGCAGCTTCTGAATCTGACGTCACACGTTTCTTACCTTGTTGTAGCTGTGCACATCATTGCACACCTGTTTAACTTTGAGTTCTTCATGGACGCCCAGCTGAATCGCAACAGCAGCCTTCTGACCTTTGCCCTGTCTGAAATCGGCACTGGGGACAATGCCTCCTTCCTGAACCCCATCAGGACAAACGAGACGGTGAGTTGTGGTTACTGGCAAACGTTCGGTTTGGTTGTCAGTCAGACATAAGGGAATACTTCTTCTTTTGCTAAGATCTGTGACATTTCCACTGTTTAAGAACTAAAATTGGCCCTGAAGAGCAAAGAAATAGTTTTGCTTAACCCGATAAACTTCCCCTTCTGTGGCTTTTGTCTTCAGATATTTTGTCATTTGAGAACCTTCCTCTTTTGCAGATACAGTATTTGGTTTCAAAATGCATTTCTTCAAAAACCTCAACACAAAAACTGTTGGCAAAACATTTAATATCCAGCTTCCCCTGCCTCTTCCCCAAGTTTGATGTGAAACAACTCAAGTTGACACCTGTAGGACTTAAATAAATACTACCCCAAATCCTCACTGTTCATAGTGTGAATGTACAAGTCTAGTCCAGATTTGTTCCACAAGTGCCTCATAAATAAAGTTTCTGCAGAAAGCTAATATGTTCAGGTCTTGTTTAGTTTAATTCGTGTACAGATTCAAAGAGTGAACAACTTAAAACCAGATTTTTTACCATTTCCTCTGGAAAATCTGCAACCCTTCACAAGACAATCTTCTAGTTATTAGTAGTAAAAACGTAGAAGTTTTACCTTTTTAACGTTAAATTACAACCAGCAGTGAGTACGTGCTCACAGTGAGTCTCTATTACTGAGAGGAACTGTCAGCAAACACATTTAGTACATGAGGGAAGTTAGCCAACAGACATGAGATGCAGAGGTGTTGGGATTGAAGGGGAAACAATTGAGTAACCAGTTGAGGTGATGGCCCCATGACCACGACCCACACCATGATGAATCAGCTGCGTTCTGAGAATTCAAATCGTGCTTTATTGCAGAACCCAACCATCATCACCTTCACCACCATCGCAGGGCTGACGGGAGTGGTGATCACTCTGGCCCTCATCCTCATGATCACTTCATCTATGGAGGTGATCCGTCGGTCTTACTTCGAGGTGTTCTGGTACACCCACCATCTCTTCATAATCTTCTTCATTGGCCTGGTGTTCCACGGCTATGGGTAAGACAGCACAAAAGTACAGTTAGGTTACCTGCATGAAGGTTAAGTTAAATTAAGTACTGTAGTATCTGCTCTGGCCTCACCTGCCCCAACTGAATCTAGTTCCCAGGGTTCATCCCCATTTAAGACCAGACTCATACATAACAATTCCATCTTCATTTGAACATAACCTCCATAGGAGTCTTAGATAGGACAACATTTGGACTCAGTTTTGACTCTGAGGTGACTTTTGACTTCATGACACCATTTGACAGTCCCGAGTCTTGCAGCAGGTCTTGACATGACTCCATCTGGACTTGATCTTGGCCCCATTTAAACCAGATCTAGAGTCAAAGTCTTGGATATGACACCATTCAAACTCTGTTTACCCTGACGTGACTCTTTAGGTCTTGAGTTTATAGAAAAACTCTATTGATTTGATTTAAGCAAAACCTGGTCTTAAATCAGACATTTTGAATGGTTTAGACACTGAATACAATGTTAATGTGGATTATTGTGTGCAGTCCTGCTCTGGACACTGTAAATAAAAAAACAAGCAATAATTTAAGATAAATGTGTATTTACCACTAAACTAACGTTAGCTTTTCACACCCTACCTATACTGATGTTGTCGAGCCTCTAACATCCAGATTACGATAATGTTTATTATTATTATTATTTTTTATTTTATTTTTTTTTCATCCTCCCTTTATGTGTTTCTGACTTTAGGCGTATTGTGAGAGGACAAACGTCTAAAAGCCTGAAGACAAATGATCCTGACGAATGTGCTGACAAGTTTGAAGAGTGGGGCAGAAATGGGTCCAACTGTGCTGTACCAGACTTTGCTGGAAACCCACCAGGGGTGAGCTGTTAAAGTCTGTCACTGTAACCGACAACTAGGATATTTTACTGCTCTACCTTTTAAAATTTTCATTAAATGGCATCATGTGAACTTCAAAAACTTGATTTTTTTATGATATGCTTCTTTGTCCAGACATGGATGTGGGTGGTGGGCCCCATGTTCCTCTATCTGTGCGAGAGGATTGTCCGCATCTATAGATCCCACCAGAAAGTGGTCATCACCAAGGTGTGTTTGTGTTTGATTTATGGGAAAAGCCATAACAGTCTTAGCCTGTAATAACACAACATAATGCTGTTACAGGACCAACCCTTTCCTTGTTTAAAGACAGATTCGTTTTTAAAGGTTCTAATTAGTCAAACTTTGACAAAAACAATGTCAAAAAACAAGCGGGCGTATCAACTCCAAGCAATTCAACAGAAAAATGAACTGTGCCAAAAGCTGTCACTGTAGTAATTGTCCTACATGTTGTGCTACCATTTAAAGTAAAATACTTTCATCCAACACTTAATATCAGCTGAAAATGCAAATACCAGTTGGAAATAAAAACATTTTAAAGTTCACCATACAAAACAGATGAAACTGTAGATTCTCTGGAGGTTTTACTTTCTTCCATTTTTTTAGACAAGTTTTCATATTTGACAGAGCCTGTTTCATAATGACCAGATTTTAAAGTCCCTAGAGGAAAATTTGTGATACTGAATTATGTGAATAGAATTGACAAATGAAACAAAATAAATGATGTGCACTGGCTGACAATAACTTGTCTCTCAGGTGGTGATGCATCCGTCCAAGACTCTGGAGCTGCAGATGAAGAAGAAAGGTTTCCACATGGAGGTGGGCCAGTACGTCTTCATCCTGTGTCCCTCGGTGTCCAGGCTGGAGTGGCACCCCTTCACCTTGACTTCGGCCCCTGAGGAGGACTACTTCAGCGCCCACATTCGTATCGTTGGGGACTGGACACAAGCGCTGTATGAGGCCTGTGGAGGAGACAAAACTGAACCTCAGGAGGCCTGGAAGATGCCCAAGTATGAGATGTGGGGAAGGGGTGATAACAGAGGAAAATTGTGTCTGAAATTGGTTGTGATTATGTTTGATTGCACCATTCACTTCCCTGAACTCACAAAGCCAAGAGTGGTGAATTGTGTGTCTGTTATTCTTCCCACATTCAGAAGAGAAATCACACAGTATTTACAACACAGCCTTCCCACCATTCAAGCTGCATTTTTCTCTGTTTGTGGCTTTATTCAAAGCCACTGGTCCTCATTCACTGCACTTTAAATGCATGTGTTGAACAGCGTCTTCAAACGTGCTTTGAAAATGCTACAAGGTTTATTTTTTGTTGTGTTGAAAAGCTTTTCATCGTGCTGATGAAATGAGCATAGGAAGGTTGGATCTCAAAAACGAAACAAGGTGAAATTTGTGGTGTTTTTACTCCTGCTTTCAGTATCACTGTGGGAAAGTACATGTGTTGAGGTACTTCTACTTCTCTAATTGTGTCTGACAGTTACTATGACAGTTTACTATTCCACAACAATTCAGAGGGAAATATTGTACCTTATACACCATATTTGACAGTTTTAGTTACTAGTCTAATTAAACTTTTACATCAAATGACATTTGATAAACATGTGGAAACATATGTTTTATCAAAACTTCCCTTCATCTCAGGGTGGCCATAGACGGCCCGTTTGGTACCGCCAGCGAAGACGTGTTCCGTTACGATGTGGTGATGCTGGTGGGCGCAGGAATCGGAGTGACTCCTTTCGCCTCCATCCTCAAGTCCGTGTGGTACAAACGAATCCAGAACAACCAGGATGTCTTCACCAAGAAGGTGAGAAAGAACAACATGACATCTGTCATCTTCTTGTGTCGTCTTATTATGCGCTGTTGTGGTTGTTTTGCATCTTTGTGTTAATTTCTGTGTCTGTATCATCACCTTCTGTCTCTTCATATTCATTTTTCATGTCTTTGTGGTAACTTTGCTCCTTTTTTTGATCATCTTCATTCTTGTCATTGGATGTGTTGTTGTTTGTGTCTGTCTCTCTTGTGATTATTTGGTTCTTCTGTGGCCGTTTTTCTTCTCTTTGTAAAACTTTCCTCTCTTTATGGTCATTTTATATCTTTTTACTATCTTTTGCTTTGTTTAGTCATTATGCTTCATTTTTAGTCATCTCTTTGGGGTCTTGGGCTCTTTGATTTAGTTCGAACCAGCAAGTATCAGCACTGGGGAGGACAGCTGAGCCCTTTTTACTGATTAACCTTTTAATCATGAGTCACATGTGAAGAACTAGACTCATAAACATCAAACAACTCCTCAGTCAGTGAATTTGTTGATCGATCAGTTGAAATAAGACGTGCTGTCAGCAGGACACCCAAGCTTTCAGCCTCAGTTCATGATTTTATGGTTTCACATGGTGACTTTTGTGCTGTTGTCCACCTCAGATCTACTTCTACTGGCTGTGCCCGGAGACGCAGGCCTTCGAGTGGTTCGCAGACCTGTTGCAGTCTCTGGAGGGTCAGATGGCGGAGAAGGGCATGACTGACTTCCTCAGCTACAACATCTATCTAACCCGCTGGAAGGAGACTGAGGTAGACATCAAACCTGTGTCCCTGTATCTGTTTACGCTGTTTTTTTCAATAACACACCCACTGGCAACATTTTTTACCTTCTAAACTTCACAAAAGCCTCAGAGAGCTCACAGGTTGTGTGAAAAGATGCCGACAAACTGAGACTTAAAGCTGTTTGGCCTAGTCCATGAAAAATCCCACATTCTACTCCTCATTTCTTTTGTCAGGCGGCTCATTTCCGTGTCCACCATGAGGCGGAAAACGACCCGATCACAGGCCTAAAGCAGAAGACTCTTTATGGGAAACCCAACTGGGACAACGAGTTCACTAATATTGCATCAAAGCACCCAAAGTGAGGCTTTTATCACTTTATTTCAACCTGAAGAATAAGATGTCTGAGTCATTACTGTGCTTTGTGCTGACTTTGTGTCTCTTTTAGGACATTTTGCATGTTTTTGCGGCCGTTTGTGTTTGATATGTCTTTGTGTTCGCTTCATTTTATGTTTGCAGTCATTTTGCTTTCCTTCCTGGTCTTTTTGTGGACATTTTCTCTCTTGTCATTAGTTTCTGCCTCTTTAAAGTTATTTTTGCTTCATTTTGTGGCCACTGGGTGCGTGTTTTATGACATTTTGCATCTCTCTTTCCTGGTTTTGAATCTTTTTTTCTTTGTGTTGTCTCATATTTTGGTTGGTTTGTTTATATTTTGCAGGACTCGCCCTCTAAGCTCAATAAAACTGATATGATGGTGTTTTTGTGTTCTCAGATCTAAAGTTGGGGTTTTCCTGTGTGGTCCCCCTGGGCTGGGAAAATCCCTGGAGAAGCAGTGTCTGTCCCACTCTGAGGCTGACGTCAAGTTCATCTTTAACAAAGAGAACTTCTAAGAAAAAACTGCTGGAAAACAACCACAACAACTAAAGAGAGAGGAAGCTCTCTGAGTAGGGCTGTTCACCAGGTTGGGTGGCAGATTTATGCATTTACATCAGTATTCTTGTGCATTTTACGCCTCCTGTGTGAGAAGAGAGAACATCAGTAACCGACAGCTGGTCTCTGCTCACCAGCATCTGACCCTTCCTCTCCTCGTTGCTTCCCACCAAATGTTTTGCAAAGATGTCGTTGTTGCTTAAAAAAAACAAGGAAATAAGTGTTTTCCACATCACCTTGTTCTCTTTTTGTGTTACACCAACAAGTGAAACTCTGCTGCTTTCAAAACCTTTCTTCCCATTTTATAAAATATTTCTTCTTCCTCTTCGTTTTTTCTTATGCACTTGCCAGACGTGGACATTTTGATAGCAAATGTTTTAAATTCCCAAATGTGATGAGGAAAACCGTTCTAAATTGAACTCGAGCAGTGCAGTAGATGTTTGACTGCTACAGTGAAGCTCCTGTATGTGACAGTGCTAAAACATAAGTATAAGCATGAGAACTGCCCCATATATTTACTTCTGGTGTATTTATTGTAGTGCTGCAAATTTTTGATTCCTGAATGGTGCTTTTGTAATTTGCTTGTGGTCATAATGAGTAATTACTTCCAATCTAAACCAACTAAATGTGTTATTTTAAGAGAAATATTTTTTAAAGAAAGTATATATTTGAACCAAGCAGGTATGCAGACTGTCAGTTTTATATTATTAATTGCATATGTGACATTTTTTAAACCACATCTCCAAGGTTACATAGAAATAGTTGAGGGGAAACCTGCTTGTGAATTGTCATATTTTTATGTTTTGTTCAGTATCAGTGAGACTCGCTGACAGTTATCAGGAGATCCAAGTCTAAACAGCTAACAAAGATTCTCAGCAGTGAATTTGACATAATGCTGCTACAAACATATACAGAGGAATTTAATACAAGTTATTAATCAAGCTCAGGTTAGAGCTTCTGAAAAAACAACATGCTGCTTTTCTCTGTTTTATTAGAAACTTGATGCTTTAATTTTTTTGTTGCTTTTACAAGTTGGAAAATGTTTTTGGTGTTTTGAAACTAGTGTCTGCTCTTAAACAAATCAGTTCCTGGTGTAAAAAGGGAAAATAAACAGTCGAGGTCCACTTACTGCTGCAGGTTACAGCTTTCAGCCGGATTGAGTTGTTGTGGAGATGGTGCTACAACTAAAGCACCACCTTCCAGAAATGGATGACAAAATGTGGCTTCCTGAAGCTAAAACCTCCACAAGTATTTTCCATTTTTCTTAAAGGATTTTGTTTCCAGTGACTGGATGCAGTTAATATTGATGATCTTATCTATGAATGTATAAAGACTGATCCTTCTGGTGAAACCTTTCAGTGTACATGTCGTTAGTTTACTGCTGATGTTTAACAATAATAAACATGAACTTTCAGAAAAGTTTTATAGCAATTTTTTTACCTTAAAACATGAAACTGATTTGTAAATAAAAATGGGAACTTAAATTCTTAAGTCTCTGAAAATTCTCTTACGCTTAAGTTCATGAACAATACAGAAGTCCATAGGTAATTTGTATAATTTAACAGCAGACTCCTCTGTTGATTAAAATAAAAGAGTAATTAAGCTCTTTAAATATGTGTGTAAATGAGTGTAAAGAGAATCAGAGGCGACAAACATGACAAGTTACCTGAGACAAAACCAATAAAAAGAAGAGTTAAAAACATCAGAGAATCAAAAATAATTACAGACGCAAAACTTCTATAGACAGACAATAAAAAAAAAAGACAAAGGCTGAAAATAAATATTTATTTGAAGGCTGCATGAACTTTCTTCCTTAAAGCTGAATCAGCTGTTTCCAATTTACCTGTGTGTTAAGCCCAAACACATTTTCATAATGCTGCTTAGAGAAATTAATCTGTTTAAGTCTGAAAGTTTGGTTTGAATCACGAGGAAACAATAAATTTCAGTATTTGACAGTTTTTCAGTCAAACCTTTTTCACTGCACATCATCAGTAGATAAAATCTGCTTGTGTTAAATATTCCAAACCCAGAAATGTTTAACTATGGATGAAGTGCTTCTTAGCAACGAACAAACATGCCATAGACAACAAGACTAAAAGATAAACACATAAAATCGAACACAAGTTTAAAGTAAGACACTGAGCTCTTCCGGATGATCATAAATCTGTGTTTATTTCTCGTGGTGCGATACAAAAATCCTCTGACCCGCTCACAGAAACTAGAAGAATCATTTCCAGCTGCACCACTGATGCATGAGGTTGCAGCACTGCAGTGACATGATGATGATGATGACAATGATGAATGCTGTTTCCTGTGTGGAAGTGGCGCCTCCTGCTGTTAACAGGAGCACAACGCAGTGCTCTCCAGGGGTTGATGGTGCTCCTTCATGTGTTTACTGTGTTTAGTGTTTCCTACGCGATGGCCACAGCGAACACACTGACCACGCAGTACATGGTGCGGTTCTCCCACCTGACCGTGCAGCTTCCTGCAGAGGAAACACACACACTGGTGTCAGCAGAGAAAAGAAGACATCTAGAGCAGGTCTTTAAAGGTTCAGATCAGAGTGTGTGTGACAGAAACAGGCTCAACAACATTAAGGTTGTTTTACAACTGAGCTGAGACCAGATTCTTTAGAGCAGAGCACAGACGCAGCAGTCTGGAGTTTTATTGTCTAAAAAGCGTGATGAGGAAACAGTTTTCAAACACCAGACCAGCTCCCAGACTAAACTGTGTCCTTGTAGTGTTCTGCCCTCAGGTGCACTATAAACAGAAGGGACGACAGCGAGCACATCCTGTTTATATGTTGCAGACCAACGTGAAACTGACTCTGACACGTGTGAAAGCATCAGTGAAAATACAGCTGACCCTGGAGGAAAACTAAACTAAATGTGTGGGTGTGAACCCTGTGATCACAGCTCGTCCGTAGCACATGAAGACTAAAGCTACGAGCTAGCTGTAGCACCCAGGACGTCACATACTGGCAGTCCAAACCAGATACACATGAGTTTGTGCACTGACTCCATCACACTTCCCATTTCCTCTGGGATCTTTTACTTTGGTTCTCTGGGACAAACCACAACGAGCTGCTCTCACCGTCCAGAGCCGTGTCCCAGTAGCAGGAGTTGGCCGTGTGGAGGCCCGCTCCGGTTTTCTGCATCACAGCACACGTCACTGCACAGACAAGCAGACAGTGAACATCTCAGTCAGGACCAAACCGATCACATTAACATGGAAACGTTCCTTTCTCAGCAAAACGCACCGATGTACTTGTAGGGTTTGCCCTGTTTGACGAGCTGAGTGAGGCAGCGCTCCACGATGCCGGACGTCCACTTGTTCACCTGACTCTGGTTGTAGTCGTCGCCAGCGACGACGCTCTCGATACACTGAAACACACACAGAGCGCTTTGTGAGATAACACCAGCAGGAACAGTCACGAGGGAGTCACCGGGCGCTGATACGCCCAGAGGACACTGAAGAGAAAAGACAACACTGTCCTGAACTGTTAAAAAATGAGGCCATGTTATTGTTGATGTGGTTTAATTTACCATAAGTCACAGCAACTACATCTGAGGGTGAAGCAGGAAGTAGAAACAGAAGATGCGAGTAGAGTCTGTTACCTCTTTGACGATGGCGTCAGCCTCCTCCGAGTTGAAGGAGCTCTGAGAAATGACAGACACGAGTTAATGCAGGTCATCAGCCTCTCACAGTGATTTCTGATAAAAGCGTTTACATTTGGGTTGCCAGGTTGTGGTGTTGAGGATTTCTCACAACCTGGCAACCCAAGTGTTTCTCTTATCAATGGCTTTAAAATAATCATAAATCAAGTCATTAATTAAAGCTTAGGAGGCCTTTATATAGAGGACGACTTATCGGAAAGTGATGTCCAACACTAAAAGCGAGTGTATTCTGTTAATTAACAGACGTGTTTAAAAAACCCAGATAGTCGTTTGAAATCTCTTTGAGCTTTTTTGACAGCATTTACAGAAACCAGAAACTTTCTCCAAACCATCCGGATAAAAAGTAATTTGTCCACACCACGGTAAACCCTAAGTTTCGACTCTGTTTCCCACCTCTGCAGGAGGATGTTTTGGTTCAGAAACACAGGCGCTACCTAGAAATCGAGCTAATAAATCGTTTTCATCGTGCAGTGTACTAAGAATTAGACCATCCAGATAGTTAGATGAGTCTTTTGTGATTCTAAAAATACCTAATGAACAAATGTATGTGTTTTTAAACGGCCTTCTGGGTTTCTAAATCATCGTCGTGCACATAATTCTCCAGGAAACCTACACTTAGCTACATCTGTGAGCTGATGGTGCGCTAATACATGAGAGGCATAAGGTAGTTATCGATGGGATTAATAAAAGGAAATAAATTAATGGCGCAGGACCACTAACTCACTAATATGCAATGATATATGATGACTTTCTACCAAGAAACAGTGTTAGCATCAAGAATCATCAGCTAATAATAGCTGCTAATCAAGATAGCTAGCTGCTAGCCACGGGGAGGTGAGAAACACGTAGGTTAAGTGACAAACCTCGCTGCCGGTATGGTATTCCTCCATTTCTGTCAAATATGATCGGTCCAAATCGGTTCCAGTCTTTAGTTTTCCGTTAAAAAGAGATAAAAATAACGAAATGACTCCAAGGAAAAAAGGAGCTGCCCTGCACTTCCGGTGAGCTATCAACGACCGAAGATATAAACCACGAAGAAGAAACGCCAGTTAGCCGTTAGCTAATTAGCCAGTTAGCTAAACTCTGACACCTGGTGGACCGAACGTAAATATGAGTTTTAAAGTTTAAACTTTAAAACTCCACTTAATATAAATAAAACATCCACAAAACGACATATCATCAAACATTGAGTAGCTACGGTTTTGATATCAAACTAAAATAGCTCACCTCTGAGACTGAGGGCGTTAGCTTCTGTACACAGGTGTGATTAACAACAGGTGTGTCAGTTTTACTGTAAATATCAACCAATAAATACTGTTAATATGTATTGACCACCTCTCACTTCCACACTAGGTTTAGTCACTTTCTGTTATAAAGATACTGAAAAAAATAATTTTTTTTAATTAAAAAACATTTTATTGTCTTACTCCAACATTTATTATTTTCATTTACTTTTTATGAGGCATATTTTGCCCTGTTCACCTTCTCGTTTCTAGGCATTAGATTCTTGTTTTGGAGCAGATTTCCACAGTAGACTGAACTTTGAAATCCCCATCTTTAAATGTTCTGACGTCCTCTTCTACGTTAATAAATTATAATTTACTGTGACGTTTTAAATCAACAACAACAACAACAACAACAAGCTTTATATCAAAATGTTTTACTGATATCACAAAAATCCAAATAAAAAACATGAATCATATAATAAGATTATCGTGTCAGGATATGAAACTGATGCATCTCCTTGAAATATCACATCAAAAGTGCAAATGTGCTCAGAGTCACAATAAATAAGAATATTCACATCCTCACAGTGTGAAGACACACACACACACACACACACACACACACACACACACACACACACACACACACGTTGGGGCTCAGCTGCTGGTTTGGAAACATGTGCCTCACAACAACAACAACAACATTTAAAGGTAAAAACCACCCAGTAATGGTGACGCTGGTCATACTGGTGGAGGAGGAGGAGGCTCAGCTGGTTATAGTGGTTGATCTTAAAGCTGCACTCACCAACACGTGTCACAGTTGAAGGAATCCTCCAAATCTCTTTTGTCATGGTTTAAAACTGTATTTTTATAAAACAATTCTTATTAAAAGCCTTTTTATTGTGGCTGGATCCAATAACATTTAAGGTTTAAGTAAACTAGTCCTGCTGTTTCAAATTAAAAGCACTCAAATTGTGGCTTT
>OMLM01006290.1:2005-12691 GCA_900302695.1 Helostoma temminkii | reverse complement strand
CCGCATAGCAATGGAAGTTTATAGAATGTTTCCTAATAATACTGCCTAGGGGAGACATGTATAAAGTGAAAAGTATTGGTCCAAGCACAGAACCCTGTGGGACTCCGTAACTAACTTTTGTTTGCGTGGAAGACTCATCATTAACATGAACAAACTGGAACCTATCGGACAGATAAGATTTAAACCAACCTAGTGCTGTTTCTTTAATCCCAATGACATGTTCCAGTCTGTGTAATAAAATGTTGTGATCTATAGTGTCAAAAGCAGCACTGAGATCTAACAAGACAAGAACAGAGAGAAAACCGTTGTCTGAAGCTAATAGAAGATCGTTAGTGACCTTCACCAGAGCTGTTTCTGTACTATGATGTGCTCTAAATCCTGACTGGAAATCTTCATACAGATTATTCCTGAGCAGGTGGTCACATAATTGCTTAGCAACTACCTTTTCAAGGATTTTAGATATGAAGGGCAGATTGGATATCGGTCTATAATTAGCTAAAATCCCAGAGTCAAGGGATGGTTTTTTGAGTAGTGGTTTAACTACAGCAAGTTTAAAAGCCTGTGGTACATAACCTGTTAGTTACTTCTGGTCCTGTTTTGTTTTTGAGCGCTTTGTACACTATAACATCAACCATCAAGGTGTGAATACACAAGAGATCACAAACGTTAAATTTACGTTTAGAATCGTGAATATGATTGAATACCTAAACCATGACTTTATCAAAAACATGATGGTCATCGTTGGCCAGTTAGTTAGGGTGCAGAGTCCATTCGTCGGGAGGTAATACATTTCTAACACAGTCCCTGAGTTGAGCAAAGCGATTTACCCAGTCATTGTTCACACTATGGCGAGGGGGTTCTGAAAGTTGCAACGCCACTGCATTTTCCAGTATAGCAGCAATTTTGTGTAAGACGATGGATACTAACATTTTGTAGCAGACGTGTAAAATAGTTACCTAGGTTTTCAGTCTTTGACGTTCCAGTGGTTCAGAGTGTCACGCAAAAGGTTTTCCTTCTCAGACAACCCCAACTCAGCATCAGCGGCCTCTTGTAGTTCCCTGACTTTTTCCAAAATGTAGAAAGCATCTTTCAGTTCGTGAAGAAACCCCAGCGTGGCCCTTCGCACTTGGTCAGGGTTTCCTTTGAAGCCTTGTGATTCCAGCACATGCATCAGTGAATGTATAACCCTCTTGGTTCAGAGCTTAGGAGGTTCAAATAGACAAGGGTGCTGTCTCTGACTGGAATGGTTGATTTTGCAGCCTTGGCAGTTTTCAGCGAGGTGTTCCCCCACAAAAATGCACAGAATTTCAGATGTGGCAACTTTATGTCTAGAAACAAAGATCTCATCAAGCCATCCGGTTGATCTGGGGGAGGGGGAAGTTTGGGTGACTGCTTGTTCATTTCAACAAAAGAAAGAAGGGGATTGTCGGGAAATGGAGCGTCGGGGGAGGGAGGCAGAGTAGGGGGCCAGTAGAATTCCAGATCCATGATTGAAACCTGAGAACAGTGACTGTCGTTGTAACCCTACTCCTCATCCTCATCCAGAGGCCATTGAGCCCTTAAACTTGTTTACTTTTCCAACGAGGCAGAGTTTTTGGTGCAAAACGATCACGTCGGGCTGGAGAGGAGTTAATGACGTGGTCGATGACACCACTATATAACGTGACTAGTGGCGGAGTGGAGCTAGGGGGAGCGGTCATTCACAGATCATGTCTCTATCAGTCCAAGCACAGAACCCTGTGGGACTCCATAACTAACTTTTGTGTACAAGGAAAACAAATTGGAGCCTATCTGACTGCTCATGGTTTCCAACCTGCTTCCTATCTATTTTCTGTAACCTTACATAGCCTTAGTTATTTCCAAGTTAGACTTTTCTAGTCAGACATTTTTGGGCACTGTAAGATTCCTTCTGTTATCTGTTTAGTTAGCTTAGCCTAGCTTTTTTGTTTATCTTTTAACATTTTTCGCTACTGCTGTCTACTACTGTAATTTATGACAATGGCTTGTGTCCATCAGTTAGAGAAGCTTTTAGGTCATAATGTTACTATAGTTACGAAAGGCACCCTAGATAGCGTTAGCCTCGGGCTCGATAGGTAGCCTCATCAGCAGACAGTGGGGAGTTTGTGTTTGTAAGGCACTAGTTTCAGCAACATTGTTTGTCATGTCAGTACGAATAATTTAAGATGAAAGCAGTCAGAAATCACAAACGCTAGCTTGGCCAGGACTGTTGAGACTACTAGAAAGATGTGTCTGCATCAATTATTGGTCTCTGGTCCCTTACCCATGTGGTGCAATGATGAGCTGTGCTATATAACAATGCTGGGCATTGTAGGAAGATGGGGTATGATTTTGTAGATAACTGGCCTTCCTTTTGGGGCTGCCCTGACCTGCTGAAGGTGGACTGCCATCATCCTAAATTTTATCTAGGAACATAGGCAGGTGCTTGAACCAGGTTTGACATTAGGCATGTAGTTTTCAGCAGGTCGCAGGTGATTAGAGAACCTGCTAGCTTTAATGAAGTGGTTGGAGTCAGCTGCACCTCTTACCACCAAAACCAAAAGGTTAGATGACATAGCACTGGCATCTAGCACTACTGTGAGGAATCTTGGAGTTATCTTTGACCAGAATATCTCCTTTAAGTCATATATAAAAGAAATCTGTAGGACTGCCTTCTTCAATCTGAGCAATATCTCTAAATCTTGAAGCATCAAGCACCTCTCAAAGTGATGCTGAAAAACTAGTCCATGCATTTGTTACATCTAGATTGGGCTTCTAATGAACTATTTTCATTTAAATATGAATCAATGCAAGTTTAATAATTTAGGGTTAGGGTTAATAAGTTGTACAGGGCTTGACATTAATACCCACCAGCATACCGGATTTTGTAACTTCTTCTCAAAAGGCATCTAAAATATCAAATTTATTGTGGTGTGATACTACATCAGTACATGCAGTGGCTGATAAAGTGCTCCTGGAATATGTTGCATTGTGAGTGGATATGCACAGTACAAAACACCACAGCAGACAGACAGGTGTGGTACTGTATGAATGTCTTCAGCACACACATTCATCCTGATACACAATATTTAAGGACATCTACATAGCATTTGCTACAAAGTTATAATTTCTCATAATTTCTCTTTTTAAGTTAGAATTGTCTGAAAGGTGATAATTCTCGTAAAGGTTTTTTATTGAAGCCATAGTGGATGTTGGAATTATACTGGAGCACATTATATTAAGATTAGGTCAAATTGTTTTGGCCACCATATTTAAAATAAGTGAAGGGGCCAAAACATTACTAAAACCTCTTAATATAATGCCCTCCAGTATGATTCCAACATCCACTAAGACTTTGGTAATAAACATTTATAAGAATTATCACCTTTGAGACAGTACTAACCTAAAAACAGAGAAAACTCTGAATTTTACAAGTAGAATAGAAGTACAACTTTATTGTATTACGTTGGATTTTACAGGTGCACCTAATAAAGTGGCCAGTGAGCGTATATTTCACCACTGTGACAAGCACACACAGAAGGGAACAAGGGAAACACCACAACTTTGTAGACATCCTGGGGTCTGATTCAGCTTTTGGCCCCTGAAAGACCTACACACACAAATGCAATGCATTGACTCAGATTTAAAAGAAAATTGTTTAATGCATAATTTCCTACTTCCAAAACAATTTAATCTCTGCGTTCTATGTTCCAATGTTAGGTTTACCTTTCAACTTTCACAATGACATTTAACTTCCAAGTTTCAAAAAGTAATATAATGAATGACTTCTCTTGCACAACTGAATCTGCCAACTTTCACTCTTCCTAAATTAAGAAGAACAACAGCAGCTAGCAGGATTGCAGGTGTTTGTTTTGTTTTATACAGTACCCACCTACACACATATGTCTTTTTTTTTTATAAATACATTCATGTACTATATTAAAATTAATTAATTATTAATTCCCAACTTCCACAATCGGATCCCATGACTTCCACAACATTTAACTTCTGTGTTCGGACTTACAGAAGCAGATTTGAATGTTATCTAATAAATAATGTCCAACTGCCACAACAGAATCTGATGACTTTTAAACTCCACCTTCTTCTTAATCTGAAGAGCTGAAATAAACGATATATATGTGAATGGTGGTGGTATGAAAGACAATGATAGTATGACATTTGTTGGGTTTTTTATATTTTTTTGTTGTATTGTTAAATTATGTGAGGTCTTAAACCTTAAATTGTAAAGTGCCTTGAGATGACTTTTGTTGACTTTTGTAAATTGGCACTATATAAATAAAATGAATTCAATTGACATGACATGATAAAGGCCATATTTAAATTTGTAGATGAAGCTAACAGTGCAATGACAACATAAATTGTTAGTGGCTCACAGTTTTCCAACCCATGCTTGTGCAAAGGAAAAATGAGATTGAAACTGGGAGCATCTTATATGTTATACATACAGCTCATATAATGTAAAATTTTTTCATATATTATACACACCAAAAAATTAAAGGGGACATTTTTTGCAATGTTGGGAAACATAGGCCCAACCCGAGTACCAATTATGTTGGGGACATACACCAAACAAAAGGTACCAGTTAGGTTGAAATCATGACGAGTATAACTTTGGTTATTAGCTGAATTATTATCCGTTATTCATGATAATTCATATTATTATTATCAGTTATACATAATAATTGATAATAATAATTATTTTAATAACTACATTTGATAACGGGGCACCACCCTGTTTCCAGGGACCAATAATCAAATTAAGAGTTAACAGACTAATTGAAGAAGTGAAATTCGGTACTAGCCGTCTTCACTAAGCTGATGTTGCACTACTGTAGACAAACAATCATAGACAAGGACCACTTAAAATAAAACAAACTTTATTTAACTGATTCAACACTGGTCAACAATCAAGGCTGGCCCAATTAAACAAGGCACAGTAACGTTTAATAATGTGAGGGTATGGTTGCTGAGTCTCTGATGTCCTTGCCTCTTGGAGCCTTTGCTTGACAATGCCCCGACTGTCTAAGGCAGTCTCTGTCTGTGTCAGGGGAGATCCTCAGTCGATCCGCTGGTCCCACTGTCCTCTGCTATGATTGGTTCCCGTGCATTGTGCCTGTGTGTGTCCTTTGCAGTTGCAGCGGTAACAGGGTTTCCCTTTTTCATACCCCTTGCGCTTAACGTTGGCGTTGGTCTTAAATGACTTCTGGGACCATTGCTGTGCGTTCTGCTTCGCCACTTCAATAGACAGGCCCATGTCATGAGCCCCTGCAACCTTAACTCCTTCTCCTGAGTGGCATTTAACATTCTGTCGCGGAGTTCCGGACTTTTAACCCCACACACAAATTTATCTCTGAGAGCATCATTTAGAAATGTCCCAAACTTGCAGGATGATGCTAGCTTCCTTAAGATGCCATATATTCACTGACAGACTCGCCATCTCTCTTATTTCGGGAGTTAAACTTATATCTTTCAGCAATAAAGTTTGTCTTTGGCATAAAATGAGCTCAATAAATAAAATAACTCATTTAACTCAGACTGCTTCTTTTCCGATGGCCTAAACGGTGCACACAAATCCATTAACAGGGCGTCCTTTTTGCCACAATGGTCAGGAACACATCCTTTGACTTTTCATCACCATAAGTCAGTCCGTTTGCAACGAAGAACTGCTCTAACCTTTGCAGATAGGCTTCAAATCCTTCTTCATTTTTGTTGAAGTGAAAGTCTTCAATTTTCCCGATGGCCACCACCATCTCCGCTCAGCATTCTCTCGTCTCAAAGGACTGTTTCCACTCGAGAAAAATCCTATCCTCGTCGCCAAAATCTGTCGTGTCAAACAGACCTAATGTGGGAATGAATACTTTTGGTGGAAAAAAATGACAGAGAACAGCTTTAGTGAACACAGCCTCTTCATTAGCATCTCTCATGCTAGTTTTTATCTCTGCAGAGCACATCTGAACTCTCTAGGAGCCCCCAACACTATAGCTCCCTCTGCAGACCAGAACAGGTATTATACAGCCTCTCCAAAACATCAGTACAGTTGTGTTTATAGTTTATAGTTAAGCAGTAACAGTGCATTCTACTCAACTTAATATAATTTGCCATTTCCTTATACACTACAAAGGTCAACTCATCAGAAGCACTGACATCATTTTCTAATAATACTTTCAATATTTAGAATACAATTAGATTAACATCAATTTCTGACATGCACACACATACACCAAGGTTGGCAAAATGCTTGGATTTACTACACTTGAACACATTGTCAAATTACAAACTTGTAAATAAGATTCAGGAAGCAGCTTCTCATTTTTGCCCAGCACCACATCTACTTTATTTATAGTTATAGATTATATAGATTAGAAGTGGCAACTTTATCTTCTGATACTAAAGAATATTATTTTGTGAAAAATAATGAAATGAAAAAAGTATTTATGTAGATTCTGTCAATTCTCAGCCAATGAGGACATCCCTTATAGTTAGTTAAAGCTTATAGTTAGAGCTGGTTTCAAGTAACTCTTAACCATCTCTTAGTTATGCTGTTATAGATTTAGACTGCTGGTGGACCTCCCTTGACACACTAAGCTCCTCCTCATTCCTCCATCTACTTATACATCATTCTTGTTTAATATTAACTTTGTGTCCTCTCGCTCGCTCTCTGTTTTTCCTCTTCAAACTTCAAAGTCTAAATCTCTTACAGGCGTGCTTAGTCTAAAGCAAAAACAACTTATTACTCTTCTTTAATTAACAACTAAAACATAATCCAACATTTCTTTTTGACACCGTTGCTAAACTCCGTCAAAATAAAACCTTTACAGCTCAAGAATTTGACTTATTTTGCAGTAAAATAGATGATATCAGGCTCAAAATCAGCTTCTCATCCTCTCCTCTTGTGGACCAAGTCAAGCATTGTGTTGGACAGATCAGTCTCTGTTTAAATAAAGTTTGAGACCATTTCATTACAATCACTATGTAAGTTGGTGATGGTTTCCAAACCTACAACTTGCACATTAGATCCTTTACTGGCTGCAATGTACAAAAATTGTTCTGGGACCCACCATGCTAAATATTGTCAACTTATCACTGTTAACTGGTATTGTCCCCACAAGCTTTAAAGCTGCTGTGGTTACACCATTATTGAAGAAATCACACACACAGGGTAGTAGCTAAATAGCTCACAACTCATTTATCTAATAGTAATCTTTTTGAACCTTTCCAGTCTGAATTCAAGAGTTGTCCCTCAACCAAAACTGCACTTAACATAGTGGTAGATGATCTCTTGCTAAATATGGATTCAACATCCAATTCAACATCTGTGCTTCTCCTACTGGACCTCAGTAAAGCCTTTGACATTGTAAATCATGGTATACTTCTTGATCAGTACATGCCAATGTGAAAGATGGAGTACCACCGGGCTTGGTACTTGGCCCACTTCTCTCTTTATTTTTCACCCATAGGCCAAATCATACACAGTAATGGGATTAATTTCCACTGCTACGTACAGCTATACGTCCCTGTGAGGGCTGATGATTCTTCTGAGACTACTAAACTGGAGTCTTGTTTGGCTGCTTTGAAAAGCTGGATGTCACAGAATTTTCTACTCCTAAATTTAGAGAAAATGGAAATGCTGGGTGTCAGCCTGCCCCAATCACCAGTTCAATCAGTTAACCCTAACTCCTGATAAATGTTTTATTTCTTAGAGCTTGACTGCCACAAACCTAAGAGTTCCCTTTAACTCCCTCCTGTCTTTAGAGATATCTCTAAGATGGCTTTCTTTCATCTGTACAACATTGCAATTAGTTCTTTTCTGTCCTTAGCATAAGCAGATATTTGAATTCATGCTTTTGTGTCATCTAGACTGGATTATTGTAATGTTCTGGCCACAAGCCAGTACTAAAAGTCTGCAAATGGTCCAGAATGCTGCAGCTCGAATTCTGACCAAATCCAGAAATTCAATCACATTACACCAGTTCTAGCTTCCTTCCATTGGCTTGAGTCAGATCAGACTTCAAGGCACTGTTGATAAATTGTAAATGGACATGCTCCTTCATACATGTCTGACCTTCTTAAACCTTATTTTCCATCATGTGCCTTTCACTCTAAGAATGCAGGGCTCTTGTCTGTCTTCAGGGTCAAAAAGAAGTCGGCTGGTGGCAGGGTCTTTTCCTACCAAACCCCTCTGCTATGTAAAAATCTCCCCTCTGACATCAGGCAGTCTCCCTCAGTAGAGGTCTTTAAATCTAAACTTAAAACACATCTATATGCCCTAACTTTTAATTAGCAGAATTATACCTGTTATCAATCCCTGCTGGTGAACCAGTCTCAATCAGTTGACATACCCAGTATCTACAGTGTAGCTCATGTAGTCCTGTGGATAAGTTCATGTTAGTCACTAATTTCTCTATTTCTTTCCCTTAACCCCTCTGTTTTCTCTCTCCCAAGCACATAAGCAAACAGGCTGTGTGCCTCTCTCATTCTATCCTCCCTCCAGGTCGTCACCATGTCGAGGAAGTTAAGCGGCCAGGTCCTAGCTGGTTGCACAAAGCTGCTGCACTGTCATGATTATGTTCTGTCCATCATTGTTATTGCTCTGCTGTTCCTTTCTTGTCTTCTCGTCTTTCCACTCACCCCAACTGGTCGCGGCAGATGGCCGCCCCACCCTGAGCCTGGTTCTGCTGGAAGGTTCTTCCTTTCTTTAAAGGGAGTTTTTCCTCCACTGTTGCCCAGACCTTGCTTGTGGGAGATTTGTTGGGTTTGTCTTTATATAACTTTGTAATGTTCTGAGTTTAATATGTGAAGTGCCATGAGGTGACTCTGTTGTATTTGGAACTATATAAATAAAATTTAATGGAATTGAATTGATCAGACAGTTCAGAAAAAACCCTCAGAGCTCTCTCGGCTCGTTCGGGCAGATAGTACTCTGTGTTCTTATCCCCACTACATCTTACAGTACATGTGAGCCATTCATCTGCCTGTTTGACTGTTATTCTAGATGCTTTCAGCTTTCCCCAAAGAGCAATCAAATGGAAGAGCAGAATGGGCATTAGAATCATCTGCGTGTAAAACTGCATATAATCTGTCGAAGACCAAGAAGGAAAGGCTATGAAACTGACAAAAATCCCTCAAAGTAAGAGGTCAGTGTTAGAATGTGCTGTAGAGTTTCATACTTTGGCAGCCCTATGTGACTGGAAAGAATCTGCAATATTTGACAATTCATGTCACAAACATCTCAGACATCTAGATGAAATTCACCAGGCTGTCTCCCGAGGAGTGCAGTTGCCAATTCAAAGAGAACTGCTGGGGTACGGGTCACCGGGTCCACTCATGTCCAATAAAAGAAAAGGCTCAGCAGTTGGAGTGGGGTTGCTGTTGAGCCCAGCCCACACCAAGCTTGTTAATCACCAACCACTCACCCAAGTCCAACTCCATCTATCAACACAAACACTCCATTTCCACATTTATCAATTCTGGTGCCGATACAGAATTCATTAATGCACAACTGGCTAATCAACTTGATCTTCAGCGTTCAGTCCCACAGTCTCCTGTCCAGGTAACAAAACTTGACAATCACATTATCCATCTGTGCTTCAAACACACAGAATCAGTTAAAATGACCATTGATAACCATCATAAAACATTTCATGTTATTCATTCCCTCCAGCTCCCTCTTGTTCTTGGCACTACACTACGTGGGCACAAAAACATAACCTGCATATTCAATGGAGGACTGGAAACATTTTGGTCTGGGGGACATCTTGTCTGGCTTTGTGCTGCTGCTTCCTTTTTCCCAGGTCCTGTCATTACCACAAAAGGGTAATGGAATATTCAGATATGTCATGCATGCCTAGCTCTACTGCCACTCGTGGTTGTCTCTACTCCCTGTCTGCCCCTGAGAGAGAGGCTATGCTGAAATACCTGGACTCTTCCAAGCTCCTGTTCACCTGGTCCACAAAAAATCCATTCTGACCCAGCCTGATCCTGTCAGTTCTTTGGAGGTGGACACCTCATAGGTGCAGTGATTTCTCAGGTTGACCGTAAGATCCACCAATTCGCCTTCTCCTCTCCCCACCTGTCCCCTGCTGAATGCAGTTATAATATTTGGGACAGAGAATTACTGGTAGAGAAGTTGATACTGGAGGTGTGTTGCCATTGGCTTGAGATAGTTGAGCACCCCTTACTGTGCTTACTGACCATAACAATCTCTAAAATCTCTGCACTGCCAGGAGAGAATGCCAAGCCCGGTGGGCACTTTTCTTCATTTGAAAGCTCATGCTCCCTCAGCTTCCCCCTGTGACCATCTCAATATCCCTGACCAGCTTTGTTCAAAGGTGTTGCATTGGTGCCACTCCTCCCATCTCTCATGCCACCCGGGAGTATCCTGCTTTGTATGTCTGCTTTGTACAACAACAGTTCTGGTAGCATACCTGGAGGGACAACATGGAGTTTGTCGCTGATGGCTCTATCAACTTTTCTCTAATCTCCTCTATCCACTCCCTGTCCTACGTTGCTCATTGTCACACATATCCATAGACATTGTCACAGAACGTCCCCCTTCAAATGGCCATACCACCATTCTCACCATTCTCTCTGGCCCTAAAATGGTCCACTTTATTCCCATGCTAAAGTTACTCTCAGCCAAAGAGACTGCAGACCTGCTTTTACATCATG
>OMLM01006287.1:10755-21219 GCA_900302695.1 Helostoma temminkii | reverse complement strand
GTGTTGAAGGCCGCACTCAGATCAAGGAGGATGAGGATTGAAAGTAGACCAGAGTCAGCTGCAACAAGGAGATCATTGGTGATTTTTATGAGCGCAGTTTCTGTACTGTGGCGCGGACGAAAACCGGACTGGAAAGGGTCATAGAGAGAATTGCTGGTTAGGTGAGAGTGAAGTTGAAAAGCAACTATTCTTTCTAGAATTTTGGCAAGGAATGGTAAGTTGGAGATAGGGCGGAGGTTATTGTAGTTATTGGGATCAAGGCCGGGTTTTTTCAGTAGTGGTGTGACAGCCGCAGTTTTCAAGACTGCAGGAATGATTCCAGCGGTGAGGGAGGAGTGTATGATAGCAGATATATGGGGAAGCAAAGAGGAGTGGCAGGATTTGACCAGAGTTGTGGGTAAGGGATCTAACTGACAAGTACTGGGCTTAGATTTACAGATGAGGTCTGAGATGTCTGAAGCATCAGGCAGCCGGAAGCTTGAGAATGGCTGGCAATGTGGAAAGAGATCAGATGAGGGGAGAGATGTAGCATTTGAAGATAAGTATTGATGGATTTTGTTGATTTTGTCATTGAAAAACATCATTAGGTCATTGCAGGTGTCAGTAGAATACAAGTAAGAGGGTAGGGAGTCTGGAGGCTGAAGAGATTTGTTTAGCAGGGAGAACAGTGTCTTTGGATTGCCTTCATTGGAACAGAATATAGTGGAAGATATCTTAAAGACCTCATAGTACCATATCATCCCAGCAGGACACAGGTCTACTTGTGGTTCCCAGAGTTTCTAAATGTAGAATGGGAGGCAGAGCCTTTAGCTATCAAGCCTCCCTCCTGTGGAACCAGCTCCCAGTTCATGTTCGGGAAGCAGACACTGTCTCTACTTTTAAGACTAGACTTAAAACTTTCCTTTTTGATAAAGCTTATAATTAGAGCTGATTCAGGTGACTCTGAACCATCTCTTAGTTATGTTGCTATAGATTTAGACTGCTGGGGGAACCTCCATCGACACACTGAGTTCCTCCTCCTTTCTCCATCTACTCATTCGCCACCATTGCTTATTAACTTTTTGTCCTATCGCTCGTAGTTATGCCTCTCTCCCTCTCAATCTCTCTCTCTCTCTCTCTCTTTCTCTCTCTCTCTCTCTCCCAGCCTGCCTGTCTGTTGCTTGTTGTTGTTGCTATTGGTTTTGTGACCTGTTGTTCTTTTGCTGTTCTTTATTTCTACTCACATAAAACACTCAAAATATGTCTTGTCAGGTGTATTAGTTGCAAGGACAAAAATAATTACCTCTATTGTTGGTAACTGAAGAGACAACTTGACTTACCTAGGCCATTCTCACAGTCTGTAAACTCCATGGAATGAACAGCCCGGTCTACTCCATATGGACCCATTAGTGTCCTGAAGAGATGATGGGGTGGAGAAGAGAGGGAGGGAGAAATATACAAGTTTAACAAAAAACTATAAGACCAACATTTATATAAAAAGCAGATTTTATTTTCACCATTTTGTCACAATATGCACAGTCTGGTGTCTGGCCCTTATTTGTTCATTTTGAAGATTTAGCATCAAATTAAAGCCACAAGACTCCTGACAGGTTTGATCTCACCAGTGTGGAAATAACCTCTATAATAATTAATTAATGAATGAATAATTCTGTTTGCAGTTGTGATGAAATGAATTTTTGCTGTCACCTCAGATAACAATTTTGGATTATCATTTCAGGCCTGCACACACTTAAAGACTGTTTTCACTACAGATCACATACAGTATTTCTAGTTTTGACAGTCTAGAAGCTGGACACCTGATGACTGAGGAGCATGTTAGCAACACACTTAATGACTGGGGAGTAGCAGCTGGATGGTACTGGATGTTCTGGCAGTAGATAATATTGTCAATTCTGTGAGAAAGGAACATCCAAAACAAACATCGACTCCAACCACTAGGTTGTACTTTTCATTAAAAGTGATGTTTTTGCACTGGAAACAAAGAAAGTGTTTTTGGGTGAGGTCCTGGATAGAGAGACAAGGACAACATGGATTTTAGAACCTACACAGGAAAATGGAAATAAAATAACTTTGTAGCACGAAGCTAACTTCAGGTAAACCTGTAGTTACTGTAGGCCTCCCCCTTGTGATGCCACTGGTAGGCAAAGTTGGTCATAATTAATAAACAGGCAGCAGAGACTGAGTCAGACTGGACACATCTAGGTCCAACCAGTCATTATGACCAAATCCTATTCATAATATGCTATGTAGTAGTGTTGTGTTTGCAGGCATTTAATAATGTACTAATGTGTGAAATATTTTCACGTGTTATGCCTTCCAGACATTAAAATCCTGTCTTATTGTGACCCTATAAAGTTTGACATATAGATATTTTAACATGGATGATCACTGGGGACTTAAAAGATTGCAAATATTGTAAAGATTGCTGTGTAAAGATTGTAATATTTACAGTACAGCTTTTGTGAATATGGTATATTGTTTTAGTTTTCACTGATGTCTGGCAGGGTTTAGTATAATTAGTCTATCATCATCTGACCATCAATCACACAGACCAAAAAGCCAATCATCAACAAGTAGCTGAACATAGATGGCACAGCAGGATCTTGATGTCTCACACTTGGAGACACACGCACTGGGTCCATCGAGTCAGCACGATAACATCACAGTTGAGGTCTGTGGTCAGGTTTTTATGGAGCCTACCACAACAATGTAGCAAACTTAAAGCTACATGATTCTTGTGGTAAAGCCACTCTGCCTTAGCCAATACTCCCTCCTCCTGATCTGCTTCACTCCCCACTTCAGGTAGTCTTTATGAAATTACAATAAACGAGAATGTTAATAATTAAACATTTCTGATTGGTGCCGAGTATGTAGTGTATGGTATACAGTCAGGAGCGTTTCCGAAACATAATTCCGAAAAAAGTTTGCTCAACAGCAAACCAAAACACAAATTAAAAGAGGCAAAGAAAAAATCTGCAGATCAGTGATAATTCCTCTACACATATTAGATCCACTATGAAAAACTGCACCACAATTTTCCAGTATTTAGTTTTTTAATGCTAAAGACCTGTGAAGACCACCAAGAAGTGTTTTAAGATGACTTATCACAACATAGGTGTGTATTCTAACCTCCTCCGCACAGAGTCTGAGCTTCAGGTTACTGCTACACAGTACATACAAGACATAGTAAATAAGGACCAAAGGCTGCTTTTGAATAAATGACCACAAATGCAGTTAGAAGAAACACTGCAGTGTGTGTATGGTACAGTTTAATAAAGACTAATTCTTATGTGGTTGATATTTGAACTAAAGTGGTTTCTGACATCTGACAGCTTTGAACTGTAGAAGCTGTCATGATCATTTTGAGTTGTGCTTTACAGATGCAGGTAATGAAGAGGAAGCTGAGCCACAGACAGTCAACACCAGCTATATGAGACTAAATAAAAACATAAAATGCATCTTGGTCATAGCAAGAACACTGTACAGTAATCTCTACCAGATGAGGTTGGCATAAATGATTGTACTCTTATGTAACATTCCTGCACAAGAACCAACCACTCTGGTTTTACCCAAATTTCCTAATCCATCTTACACTGGCTTAAGTAGAAATCAAATGAAAACATCACTTTAGATAGACTGTACTGTACATAACATGCATAAAGTAAAAACATGATCAACCAGCACGCACTTCTTTTTTTACCTGTCTACATCATTAGCAACAATTTGTTGGTAAATTAAAGAGGTTTTTGTGTTGTTGAGAATCAGTGTATGAAACATACACTGTTCTCTGCTTGTCAGCCAAAAGACAAGAAAGTTCATCAATATTTCATCTGCAGAGGGTTCACCAGCTGTCAGTCAAACAATGCTGCAATCTGAGGACATGTTGAACTTCAAATTAAAATAAGGTCCTTATGAATGAAAGCAGTAGAATGGACTATTCATAACTTCTGATAACAGAAAGATGTCTGAAGCTAATTTATCACATTACTGACAAATGTAAATTCAATTTTCCATATATGAGTCCTCAAATCAATTTTTCAAACTTGGGGTTCACTTGCAGGTTATATTTGGAATAGAGTGCTGTGAACACTGTAGGTGGATGAAAGCTCCAGTACAAGTTGGCAAGTGGACCTTTAAAAGAACCTTTTATTTGTTCATTCTGGTCAAAAATCATGGATGATTATAATGAAAATTTAGCATGTGACATCTGACAGACATGCTAAATGCATCATCCTTGGCCATTTCATGTCTCAGTGTATTATATTAAGAGCATTCATGTGTTATGTTATAGTACATGGTTTAGATTTACCACCTTTTATTTGATAATCAGGAGTATTTTGTAGAATGATTTCTTACAATCCTGGGCAGGTTTATTTTGGAATGTATAAGCTTATGTTTTTCTTTTTAGTGGTAACATTGTATGATATGATATCTTGTTTAACACAGTCTTTATTTTGACAGTTACACTACCAGTCAAAAGTCTGGACACATGAATCGCCATGGTTTTTTTAGCCGAGTTATGATCTTTGCAAATTTGTTTTACAAAGAATTGAAATAAAACTGTACATTTAATGACATGATCAGTGATCTACAATATATTATACAGATGGCTTCATGATGGAAATTCAGTGATCTGACTCCTAAACTAATCAACTAGGGCCTACATACCTATATACCTATACCTATACCTATATACCTAAGATGGTAAACTAAGTACAAAGTTAGGAAGTGGCTTTATTTGATTAATAGCACATCAGTTATCATTAAGGCGCGTGATGTTACTGCTCCTGATGCGAATCCAGTCCTTTTTGTTCATGTGGAACATTACATCAGCAGACTAACTACTTTTCTATAAACCACAGTAACGCAAACACAGTGCACACAGTGGGCAGAAACAACAATAGTGCAAAGTCAAAGCAAGCACAGCTTCTCAATGCGCATGGCGCACGAGAGCAATAAGCGGCAGATGGAGTACGGTCTATTCTGTTCAGTGGAACTGTCACCAAAATAGCACCACACACACACACACACACACACACAGGCTCAACAAGGTTGTACAAGTGTTGATGAACAATGTGCTCCTCTTAATTCCCACAGGAAACGCATTGTGAGTAAAAGAGCCGTCACGAGGCGCAGCATCAGATAACGACCTGCTCAGCGCCGCTTCTATCAATCACACTTTCCCACACTAACATCTTCTTACATTTCTTCTGTGCTACAGAAAGAAGCCACAAACATCAGCACACACTCACCACTTGTAGGCACACAGCAGTGCCACGTCCACAAACAACGTGACATTCTCGCGTTTTTACCTGCTAATGATGACAGCTCCTTTATACATGACTGAAAAGGTTGGCATCTTGACATGGAGCCTGCTTCTCCGGTGAGACAGTCAGTCGGTCGGAGCTTCCCCAGCGTTCAGCCTTCAGCCCGCAGCCACATGATTGTCTGTGCACGGCCAGCCTCTAATTCCGGTTAACCAGACCGTCCGCTCCAACATTTCCACCTTCTTCCACACGTTTAATCTCTTACATAACTAAAGTCGCAGAAAATTTTCGAAAAGGGCAGCGAGCGCGCCGAGGCTGCAAATGATTTTGGCGAGTTTATCTCTCACACATCAGACTACGAGACATGTTTCTGTGCCTTCTTGACTACAACCAATATTATTTGTTGCTTGAAACCAGAGTTGAGGTTTCACGCAGAGAGGATGCGCTGAGCAAAACACGACCCTTTAACAACATCATTATTATTCTCGATGCTCTCCAATATGTGGAGTTATTGTTACTCTCATACAAAAATACAAAATTTACTTTACTTTACTTTACTTTTATTATTGTGATCTCATTTTGAAACTAAGCAATAAGAAATATGATATTATTGTGTATTGTGAACTGAAACAGCAGGATGTGCATTAATGGTAACACATTAATGCACACATTAATGCTCTCCATTTAGAAACAGCCATTTAATCCTCAGCTGACATCCATTACTTGCTATTGTCATTTGTCATTCAGGTCTGTGAGCATCTCTGTTTCATTGCTGCCTTTAGTACTAATTCTTCATTGTTGTTCCACCTATTTATTATTATTTTTTTCATGATGATTATTATTATCGTGATTATTATTATATTTTTTATACATACATTTACACTGTAAATGTTAAAACATGTAACTGTGCATTGTGGGTATTTGTTGCTAAATTTGGCTCAGTCATTCCCTTTTGATTTCTTTATTCCCTTCTTTCCTTCAAACTGCCAGAGGAGACATAAGAGGATTAAACCATGTCTTCTGAACTCAGGTCTTTTCCCCCCTTTTGAATTAGTGGATCCTTTGGCTTGATTTTGTTTTCACATTTTACATTTTCAGCTAATCCCATCCATTACTTTTCTATATGCACTTGCACTTGCACTTTGCACATTTCCATGGATGTACTGTTCAAGAAGCAGAGAAAAAGCCAAATGTGTACACTACAGGCTGCAGACAGACACATTACACATACAGTTGGTCCTTATAAAATGGTAAAATGCCAGTTTAATGTTTACTTCCAACCCACTTAAAATGTAAACTTATTTAACTCCAAAGCTTAAGCCTGATCATGTTTTAACAACTGAATCCACCTAGGTTCATTCATCACTCACACAATACAGTGGTCTGCAAAAATAATAAAAAATATGATGTAAAATACTGTATAAGCTATTCACATCCCAGCTTTAATCTTATAATGTCTATTCAGCATGGAAGTTCATGCAGAATAAATATACATGAGCAACCAATATTTATACTACCAAGCTTAATCTATGAGAACACATCCGAGAATAGCACATCAACTCAGCATAGCTTTATAATCCCTGACATGCAGGCACAGGAATCTGTGAGTAAATTCAGCATAAGCGACTGTGAAACTGTTAAAAACATACCTGGCAAAACCCAGAGGCACTTTCAACCTTTGCAGCATGCCTTTGTCTTTGAGGAAAAGCTCAGACTTCTTGTTTTTAACATTGGTTTTATGTATTCCCTGTCATGATGCAGTGCAGCTGCCAGCAGGTATGAAGAATACAATTGATGGAGATGATAAGCTTATGGCAAAAGGATAATACACACAAATCCATATGACACAACAAGGTGCTAAAAATAGGCCTTTATAAGATGGCTACTCCAAACAGTAAGCACAGATTATGCTGCAATTTAGCCTAATGTTGAATATTTTATTTGCTTTGTATTTTTAGAAAGAGATTTGAAAGTTTGCTTTGGCTTAAAGAATTAACTGTGTGTAACAATTTTTCTGTTAGCAAACACACATTTAAAGATGCAGACACTGAGCAACATTAACTTATGTCATTTTGACTTGTAAGTTGTAAACCACATCAATCAGATAAAAGGGAAATTTGTTTTATTTTCTCACCTGTACTGTTTAATACCCGTTTTAATCTAGTTTATTGTGCCAGGATGCCGCCAAACTTTTAATGCCACTTTGTGTGTCACCACACTTGTGCCGACACAGAACCCTCTGAGACGTCTCTATAGACTGTCCTCTCAGCAGACTGTGTCAATAAACACCGTTCTGCACGGCATCTGTTTATGCCAGTGAAATCGCTGATGTGCGCCGGCAGTTTTTTGTCAATCTCACTGAAGCAAATAAACAGCAGGTCAGCTCGCTCTGTGTCAGCACGTGTGGTAGCACAGGGAGAAGCCTTAATAAAAGGCAAGTGACATTTACACCTTTTGGCAAAATTACACTAAATAAAAATAATACACAAAATTAATGTTAAACACCAAACAATATGGAAAACAAAACAAATTCTAATTCTCTTTGGCTTTGAATACTAGCTAACTTTGAAGTTGACCAGCATAGCTGATGGACAAAGGGGGTTTAATGTGACTGGCCAGATGACATGAATGCGTGGCACTTGTTATCTAAATGAATTCTCTTTTTCATTGCATTTCAGGCAACTTTTTGAATGAGGCATGTTTATACTGAGATGACAATAAAAATATGATTCTATCAGTCAGCAATTATACTGAGGAGTAGATAGCATCAAATAAAAGCTGAAAGATGATGGACTGGCTTAATGAAGAAAATTGTAGCAGTCACTTCAAACACAATGTTTAGATTAATTAATCACAGAGCATGTACTTAGTTAGATTTCTTTAATCACTTGATACCCCAAAAGAGTTGTTCACCATCTGTGAAAAGCTGTGTATACAAATTGCAAAACAATTTCAGAATAGTGTTCCTCAATTTAAAATGGTAGACTTCCAATTTATCATCATCTACAGTTTATAATATCATCAAAAGTTAAGAGAATCTGGAGAAATCTCTACACACGGGTCAAGGTTGTAATTAAATAATAATAATAATAATAATAAAAACAATAATAATAATAATATATTTTATTTATATGCGCCTTTCATGACACTCAAGGTCATCATACAGATAAAAGCAAAATAGAAGAACAAAATAGTGGATGTCTGTGATCTTTGGGCATTACATTGCATTACTGCATTACATTAAAAACATGCATGATTATGTGATGGACATCACTGCATAGGCTCAGGAATCCTTCCAAAAATCACTGTCAACACATTTGCCTGTGCCATTCATTAATGCAAGTTGAAACTCTACCATGCACAGAAGAAGCCAAATATGAAAATGCTTTCTAAGGGCCAAAGCTCATTTAAAATGGTCTGTGCATATGCAGTGGAAAACTGCATATGCTCCCATTGAGACAATGTCTTTATCAGGGAAGGCCTTGCATCTGTCAGCTGTCAACCGCATACTGCATCTATGGCAACAACATGGCTTCATAGTAGTACAGTCCAAGTACCGAATAGTTGTGTCTGTAGTCCAGATCTTTCACCATTCAAAAATGTTTAGTGCATCTTGAACAGTAAAATATGACGAAGAAGACCCAGGACGGTTGAGCAGTTAGAATCCTATATCAGACAAGAATGGGACAACATTCCTGTCCCAAAACTCCAGCAACTGTTCTCAGTTCCCACACATTTACTGACAGATGCTTAATTAAGAGGGGATGCTACATTTACACTGCAGGTCTCAATGCTCAATTCAAATTTTCGCTCAGATCTGATTTTGTACAGTTTGTGTTTGTTCACATTATTTAAAATGTGACTAATATCAGTCTTTAATGTGGACTGACCACGACTCTGAAGTAACCTCAATGCGTAGAAGAAAAATAATGTGAAGTCACATGCAGCATGTCGTGTATGAATTTTAATAGATGCAGCTGAAGTGAGTCTTAAAGTTTCATTTTGAAGTTATTGTGAGAAGCCGAAAAACTTAAAAGCAAATGATAATGATAATGAAAAAGAGTGCAAAAAAAAAATTTAGATTTCGCTTGTGCTGTTTGATTTGAACATAGCCAAAGAAACAATACCCCTCTCAACAACCTTACTAGTAACTGCAGCAGCCATTTAAGTGCAAAATCTGAAACTCACTGTACACTACTTATTCAGCAAGGGACTAGCTGGCGGAGCAAGATGTTTAGTTCAGGAGTTGGTGGAGACTAAAACTGTTTGGAAGGTGAACAGCAGTGTTTGCTTTATACTAATGTTGCCTGTCATTCTTTCATTCTCCCTTTCCACTCACCCCAACTGGTCGTGGCAGATGGCTACCCACCCTAAGCCTGGCTCTGTTGGACATTTCTCATGTAAAAAATGAGTTTATCCTCAAGTGGGATTTTGGGGAGTTTTGCCATATTCTTATATTTTGCAAGGTCTTAAACGTTACATGCCAAAATGCCTTGTCTTTCGTTGCAATGTGGCACTACATAAATAAACTGAATTGAATTAAACTAATGCTGATGTTGCTCTGTTTGTTGGACTTAATAATGTACATAAAATGTGGCTGTTTAACAAATTCCCTTTCCCCAAATGGCCAAAAAATAAATAAAAAATCAGGATCAATGAAGCTTTATATGTTCAATTAACAGGAAAGTGGTACAATTGTTTTTCTTAATTGATTACTTTTCATTTCAACCATGGCACATAAAAAGAATGGATCAATTTTTCTCGTTTGACACTTACTTGGCCGAATCTTGTCTTTTCTTTCTAAACTAGAATAATCTTGTTAAAATCCTCAACAAAATTTAATTAACTACTTAAAGTAGCATCTGTACTACTCAACTTGTATGCTTTCAGCTACACACCCATGTGTCACATACCCATTTATCTGAAGCCAGACCAAGGTTTCTGGTGTTTACACAGTAGCTGAGATTAAAACTTGGAGGCTTTCCAGCCCCTTACCTAATGCCCTGGTGTACTGACTCCAGACACAGGCTTTCAGAGAACACATAAGCTTTGCTCGCACTTGACTAGTATG
Organism: Helostoma temminkii; assembly: GCA_900302695.1. NCBI lineage: Eukaryota > Metazoa > Chordata > Actinopteri > Anabantiformes > Helostomatidae > Helostoma > Helostoma temminkii. The sequence continues at coordinate 10,881 of OMLM01006287.1, read as the reverse complement.
GTAACCAACTTGTTGTCACAGCTGTCACAGATTTGCTGCACGTGGTCGAAACCTGAACTTCCTGCATGTCACAAATCCATGTTCAAACTCAAGATTATTCATTATTAAAAAAAGTCTTGTCATGTT
>OMLM01006285.1:18135-34228 GCA_900302695.1 Helostoma temminkii | reverse complement strand
TGCACATTTTTGAAAAGTAACTCATTACATTTACTCTGTGCAGACATACTTTTGATGTTACTTATCTGTGTGTCGAGAACATCAGCTTCACCATAAATGAGTGCTACGTTATACATGTTAATTATTACTCTAAAGGAGCAAAAATATGTCAAGACGTGAATATGACCTTTGGGTGTAAAGTTAGGACGGTGTCTGATGTTGTTTGTTGTCACAGAGTGGATCTGTCAACAGCCATGAAGTAACAGAAAATATACAGCAGCTAAAAAGTTGAGTAAATGATGTAAGTAAATGCACAAATCTACCTCCACTCAATTTGTATTATTATTATTATTATTTAAACATTTCCTCGTTTCCTTGTTCATCACGTTGTTTCCCGAACCAACCGCAGACACAGAAACTGTAATGAGCTGTTTTCAATCAACAGCTTCCTTGTTGCTCATCACGTAGCATCACTGTCCTCCGTGCATGCATGTGTGCGTGTGTGCGTGTGAAGTGACAGAAAAGGACGCTGCTGTTCTCAACACTTGTTTCCTGGAGTCTGGACTATCAGTCAGATAAACAGCAGATCTCCTTCACCAGGTCTGTTACAGGAACTGCTGTTCACAGGCGTTACACGGTTTTATCACGCAGAGGAAAGCAGATAACTGACCTCTGCAGACCCCGACTGAGTGTTAACAATAATTAGTATTTTAAGAGCTGCCATCCAGCGGGAGACGGCTGAAATGGAGACACCTGCTCTACTGCAAAATTTTGCACAAAATATATTTGTGAGGTTGTTTTGTTTGTTTTTTGTAAAACTGTGTTGATTTGATTTTGACAGTATTATACAAATTTTATATATTTATATATATGTATATAAAACATTTTATTCATTCCTCGAAGAGGAAATTCACGTGTCACAACAGAAGAGTTAAAAGTGACAGTATAAACTAAATAAAGTGCAGCCTATGGAAATTTAGTGCTTCTTCTTTTTAATTAACTAAAAATGCGTCAATATGTTTGTGGTTAAATGTAAATGTGCTGTACTGTGCAATGTGAGTATTACCAGTACTAATCACTGCACAAGGGTATTCTGAACTAAGTTTTTGCACAGGAAAACTAAAGGTTCCTCACTGAAAAGACACACTTTGAATTCAGTGCATGCATACAGCGGCTCGTGGGTGGAAAACAAAACAACAAAGAGAGAAAACGCAACAACGTTTCACAAAACGCAATGACAAAAGAGAAAAGACTTTAATTTCAGGAGACAAATCACAACAGCATTTAAAAATTATGGAAATGTCGTGTTGTTTCTTGAAATGTTCATATGTTTTCTCTTTTGTTGTGTTTTGTGAAATATTTTCTCTTTTGTATTTGTGTTTTTCATTATGTTGTCATGTTTTATGAAATGTTGTGGTTTTCTTTTGTTGCTGTGTTTTGCACCGCCGTAACTGCAGCTGCAGATATTATGATGTTTTGATTTATGCCTCCTCAGCTTCAGCTTTAAGTAACTAAGCTTTGAGACATTTACTTGGTGTTTTGAAGAATTTGCACATTGTTTGGTCAAAAAAGATTCTGGACAATTTATTATAAGTATTAAATCACAGCTTAAACTTTAATGTGAATAAACTTAAGGGTTTACATGTTGCACTTTTTCATTTGATTGTGAAAAGTGTCTGTATCTGTTTTCTACTAAATGGGAGAATGAAATACAAAAAAGTAACATACATGCACATAAGAAACAATAAAGGAACTAGACAGAGTGGAAAAATGTGAGAAATTAGCATTTTACCACAGACTCTGTGTGGTCACCTACTCATGGCTGAGCTTCCACTATCAAAATATTACAAAATATGCAAATATGTGTCATAAAATATATGATTATTTGATAAAAGGTCAAAGATACAAGCCTTTGTACATAATGTAAAAGCATTTCTGCATGTATTGTAGTGTTTACAAAGCTAAACTAAAAAACAAACATCTTTCTGTACGTTGAGCAACATTTTGAACATCACAACATTGAAACAAGGATTCAAAGCAAAAAAACCCACTTAAGTCAATGTTGCATCAGAATCCAGATAGAATCAGCGTCTATTCACTGTATGGTCTCTGTCTGTCCTGTCAGCTCTCAGCATGGGGGCCGACACCCTCCTAGCTCCCGCAGCTCACTGTCCCTGGACCCCTTATCAGCCCCCCCACCTCCAACCAAAAACACTCATGTCCTCCATGTCTCTAAAAATCCTGATAAGTGTGCTTATGTGTGTGTGTGTTTTATGATTGTGTCCTGTCGTGGCCCCTGTCTGTCTCCATGCTTTGAATGACATCACTGCACCAGAAAAAGGGGAAGTGTGTCTGGGGGTGGTGTGTGTTGCCTTAAAGTTGCCATGACAATAGCATCATCCATCCCAAGGGAGCGAAAACTGGAAGCTTATCACTCAGAGAAGCTTTTAAAACTGAAACTGGGGCTTCAGGAAGCAGAGGCTGATGGGTAAATAAGTTAACCAGGATCCATCTCCGCCTTTTACGACCAGTTCCCGTAGACCACAATTACTGACCGAATACAGTGCGACTGTACGTTTGTGAGATCTGTTTACATTTTTTCAAAGCCAACAACCTTGTTGACCTTTTATTTTCAGCAGTGTCTCAGTGTGTTAAAGATACTGTTTATCTAGAGGTTCTGCTCTGTATTTTTAGTTTATTCTATTCTAGTTATATCTCAATATTGTCATTTATTATATATCTTTCTATTAGTATATATCGAGTTTATTTAGTTTTTTACATATGCTATATATCACAAACAAGTTGTGAAATGCAAATCATAAATCATAACATCAATGCATAAAATGCATGTGTCTAGATCTAGTTTCTATCTAGTGGGTAAAAACGTTCATTAATAAGCATTTTCTTCTGCAAATTTTCTAAAAAATTCTGCAACTGTGCAACTATCTCAACTGTGTAAATGAACCTAACACATGTACTGCAGGTACTGGAGATATGAGCTTGTGTAGCAGGCTCAAACTAGGTTCAACAACATTTGAATCTTGTATTTCTTTATATAATGTGAAATTAGTGACCCAAAATAAAAGACAGCTCATGAGGAGATCATCGCAAAAAGTTGTTTTTGTGACTAAATCTGCAACAATCACAAGCATAACTACGGGACAGTGTTTTTTCTACTGTCCAGGAGGGCTGTCTGTTAGCTCACAGTGCAGAATTAGCTGTTAGCTTGAATTGTGGTTAGTGTTACCCTGAAAGTAGAGTAATTAACACAAATGTTTGAGGTAAGTTACGTAAGTTTGTTAGGCTGTTTATCGATGACCATCACGATTTAGATAGAAAATCTACATTGTTTTCTAATATTTTTGAGTAAAAAAAACATCATCATCATTATCAACTACAGCCTCAGGAACCATACAAGTAAATATGTTTTTTTATGTGGCATATTTGGCGCACTTAAATGTTTCAGATCAAACTAAATTTAATATTACACAAAGATTACCTGAGTAAATATAAAATGCAGCTTTTAAATGATGATTTCATATATTAAGGGAAAAAAGTGTCCAAACCTGGACAGTAGTGAAAAAGGACTCATCCAGGAGGTCAGAAAAGAGAACTGCAGGCCTCACCTCCTCCGCTCAGGTCAGTGTTCATGATTCAACGATAAGAAAGAGACTGAGCAAAGAAGGCATCATGTTCCAAGGTGAAAGTCACTGCTGAACAAAAAGAACAAAAAAAAAAACATCTTAATTATTTCCAAGACTTCTGGACAAATATTCTGTGAACTTCTGGAAGGTGTGTGTCCTGTTACATCTGGTGTCAAACTAACACAGCATTTCATAAAAAGATCATCATATTAACAGTCAGACACGGTGGTGGTAGTGTGATGGTCTGGGGCTTTGCATCTTCAGGATGACTTGTCATAATTGGATGGAACCATGGATTCTATACCAGAAAATTCTAAAGGAAAAATTAAGGTTCTGCAGTGGCCTAGTTAAAGTCTGGACTTAAATCCAATTGAGATGCTGTGACATGACCTTAAACAGGCTGCTCATGCTCAAAAACCTCTAATGTCGCTGAATTAAAACAATTCTGCAGGAAGAGTGGAACAAATTTCCTCCACAGTGATGTGAAAGACTCATAGTCAGTTACTGCCAGTAATCAGTTATTAGGTTTAGGGGGCAGTTACTTTTTCCACAGGGGGGCCAGGCAGGTTTGGACAAATGTTCTACCTTAATAAATGAAATCACTGTTTAAAAACTTATTTGGGTATATTTTTGTAATAATAAAATTAGTTTGATGATGTGAATCATTGAACTGTGACAAACTGTATTCTTACTTTTCCCGTTCCCGTCGCTGGCACAGTAATCACTTGCTCTTGTCTCCTTTTTCTCCACGTCGCCTTGTGTCTTTTATCCAGCCTGATAATGAAATCAAGACTGACAGCGCACCATGACAAGCTGCAGCTGTGATGCCTTATTGGCCGATAAACAGGAAGTCATTCACGCAGTTCCTATAGAAAAACACGCTTTAAAGTTCATAGCTATGATGGTGAGGTTGTGGTTCAGTAGCCACACAAATGAGGGAAAAGTACACACACTGAATAAGTTATACTATAAGTACCTTTCTTATGTAAAGACACAGACACACCATCCAGACATCAGCCTTATCTCTCGGCCTCTGGGCTACATCTTGACACACTAACCATGTACAAATATGGAAAGAGCAAAGCACTGTCAACACCATCCCAGTCATCCCAGTATGGACCGGCATTTTCACACATGCTGGACATCCTATATGTGTTGTCTATAAAGCATCCATTATTCTTCTTCTTATATAATATTTAGTGTACAGTCTTACATAAAATGATGCTACAGCGTCTCACACTGTAGAAGACAACTACATTACAACTTAAAACACTGAAACTGACTGTGTTTGTCGTGATGAGTGTTCAGAAGCTTGTAAGATGCCAAAACACAGTACAGTTGTTTGTAACTTCACCAACAGAAAGTTGTCCCGTAGCCAACTCTTTTATCTTATTGTGTATGGTTGTTTTAATCCTGATAACGATAAAACAGCATTCAGATTACAAAGTTATTCACAATGCATGCAGTGAAATGAACGTGTCTAACAGCTGCAGTGAGCATTACATGGCCACCAACTATTTATATCCTGAAGTTTCACCAGGAGCAGGTTGGGGAGGATGAGCGGCAGAATAAAACGCAGGACTTTCACAGAGGAGACTGGAGTTCAGGTCCAGCATAAGACCACTTTCTACTGATGTACATGACCGGTTCACATTTATCACCTGATGAATGCTCTGTTCTTTTTTTTAAACTAAAAGGCAACATTTTTACTAATCCTAACCACGATTAATTAGTACCTGAACCAAACTAAGACGTGTTGGTGGATAATCCCAACCAAACTGTTTTGTTTGCACAGTTGTTGTTTGGTGTTTTTGTCCATTCAGGGCAAAAACAAGCATCATATTAGTTGCACGAGAAGGCACTGCCATTTTGGGTCCTGATGTCAAAAGTGGCGCAATTCCAACAAACACCTGCTCTGTGCTTACCACAAACGACCTACACAGGTGTTAAAGTCAAAGGACTTGTCGAATTAGCCGATGCAACGCCGTGACAGATTATGTTGCGTTGCATAGGATGATGAACCAGATCATATAGTTTGTTTGCTCTGGTATGAAACAAGGGAACAGTTTGAAAACTTCGTCCATTTTGGTTCAGTTTACTTTTTTTTTTACGTAGAAAAACCAAAATGTGTCACTACATTTGATCATAACTGTGGTGATTATCAGGGCAATATACCAAGCAAACTCCCGCCAAAATATGAAAAAAACCTGAAATAAAACACTGTTTCACACTTTGTGATGAAACCACAGAGACACTGCTCCCGTACAGGGTCCCTGTGCTGTTGCTGTTGAGTTTTATTGCTGTATTCAGACCTGCCCAAGCCAAACACACAAGAAGGGAAAAGGAACCAGAGTTTGATTCAGTCAGGTAGCTGTGAAAACCACCTTAGATTAAACCCACTTCCCATTTTAAAATCAATGAGAAGAGCTGTTACCTTCAAACACCTTCAAAACCAAAATGTCCTGACAATTGAATGAAAATTTTTCCACAAATGTATGTGCACACACACACACAACAGTGCAGATGTGTAGAAACACACACACAGGTGCGACAGCAGCAGAGATACACACATTACATACGCTAACATAGACTCAAAAATAAACACACGTGAGCTGACACTTTCACTCTCACAGTCATCACAAACACAGTCAAAGTGATCCAGACCCGCCCGGTCCACCGCCCCCTCCTCCCTGGGAAAGGCTGAGAGGACAGCGGGCTGTCACTGTTAGCGTTACATACCACTCAGAGCGCGCTCAGATAAGACAAGCTGAGGAGCTGAGTTCTTCAAAAGACCACAACCAGATCCCGACTGAGCCGCTGACACTGCTGACAACACAATTCAAAATCCTGCTTAGGGTTTTCTTTCTGAAAGTCTTGGATCATCTGAACCAGCAACATTTCGTCACAACTTAAACCACCAACACCGTCACACCAGCCAGTGCGAACTGCAGGAATAGCTGTAACTGCAGGAATAGTAATAACTATAACTGCAGGAACAACTATAACTGTAGTAATAACTTAACTGTAGGAATAACTATAACTGCAGGAATAACTATAACTGCAGGAATAACTATAACTGCAGGAATAACTATAACTGTAGGAATAACTATAACTGTAAGAATAGCTGGATTTTTGCAAAATGTGTTGTACCAGTCAACTCAGATCAAATCTTACACTCAACTTCTGATGTTATTTTGTCTTTGACAGCAGCTGTTACTGTCTTAGACTAGAGACGTGCTTGCTGTAGACCGGTGTGTGTATGCGGTTTAGTTAACAGCAAGTATATCTCCAGCCTCAGACACAGTCAGCAGGGACCAGACTGTGTGGGCTAACAAAGGAGGGACCAGAGCGATGAGGTGATAAAGGCAAGTGCAGTGTTCACTTGTTTACTAATTTAAGAAGTTCACTAATTATGGCTCACTAATGGGCTGTAGCGCCACACGATAGTTTATCAGTGCACAGAATACACTGATCTGAGACAGACGCTGATACACACACACACACACACACACACACACATTCCTGCTGCCTGTATCAAGGGGGAACATGTTAGACATTTTAAGCAAGTATGAACCACTAGTCATTCTTCAAGTCATTCTGGAAAAAAAGCTCAAATCCATTTTTAAATTTATGATTCTTTCATAATGTAAATGTAAATACCTTTTACTGGTACTGTCAGTCTCTTCTGAAACAAGCAGCTCCCATGACAAGAATCAAGATCAGAATTTCCTCATCGACGTCCATTGTTCCTGTGTGTGTCAGCAGTTTCATGTCAGTTGGATGACCGGTCACTCTGAAGTGGTGCTGTACTAAAACCAAAGTGAGTAGAGGCAAGTTGGTGTTAAAAAAGTCAAAACTGATCATCGAACTACCTTTAAACATCTTAAAATAATCTTGAGGCCCTGATTTACTAAAGGTCTGCAGGACCCTACCTTTCAAAAAGTTGGTGATGATGTTGGTTTTGCACCTTTGTCTTCATAAATATGTGACATGGGGAACCCTGGTTAGTGGTTGAGAGGGACTGAAAAACTGACTGGAAGGACATTTTTAGGACGTTTCATCCACATCTGCTCTAAATTCCTCTTACGCTCGTCATTCTCCAAACTCTCCTTAACCAACACTAGTGAAACACACCGTATTCTCCAAATGCCTCCCAAAGATTCACACAATTTTCACGATTTTTAGTACTAGGGATGTATCTGGACATTTTCTCATCTCCAAAGCATCATTCTCCGCAGAGATCGAGTGGAAGCGGGCGTTTATCTGGCTTTTTACCAACTTCTAGATTTCGGTATTCTCTGTGGATATTTGTGTTTTTTTAAACAGGAGTAAGGAAGGAAACAAAACAAAAATGATTCTAATATTTGTTAAATCTATATCAATCCATCCATTTTCTGAACCGCTTAGTCCCCGTAGGGGTCGCGGGCGTGCTGGGGCCTATCCCAACCTGTGAACTAGGTTGGTACTAGAGTAGCAGTTGGTTTAGATATTCCAGGTACTGGAAACAGGCAGGCTTTAAAACACATGCTGCATTATTTCTCCTGGAGCTTTTTTACACCTACACTTTGTGTTCATTCATTCAAAGTTCATTCAAAACCATCCACTCAGAGCCATCCTCTAATATAGAACATTTTTTGCATCTCGCAAGTCAGAGTAGCGCCTGAGGCTTGGACATAAGAGACTAAATAATGGGGTGGTAACAAAGTGGTCTGTTAGTCTAAATATGAGATTCTTGAATCTGTCTCTCTGTTGATGTTTCAGTGTGGAGCTCTGAAGTTTTATCAGAGTCCTGGAGGATGCTATGCTGCGGGGTCACAGGTCACAGTGGGAGGTCTGAGGGTTCAGGGCCAGGCTGTCTGTCTGTGAACTAATCCTCATGCACGTACACACACTCATCCTCAGATCTGTCCTCTTTACCGCCTACAGCTTCACAGACCGCACCAGAAAGTCAAGTGTGTGTTTACATCTGTGTGTCTCAGTGTGCACATAAATCTGTCCTTGGTGTCATCTGAGCCTTAAAGCACAGTTCACTGTGCGCGTGCATTAGTGTCCATTGTTCATCATCATCATCATCGCAGGCACCAGACCGCAGGCTGCTGCTACTTTACAGCTACAGACAGCGAGGCAGGGGAGAGGTCAAAGGTCGCTGAGAAACAGAAGTCGCTATCCACATCTATCTATCATCACTCCGACATTCTGCGCCTCCTTTTTCTGAGCAGTGAAAAGGAATTGTCAGCACGGCAATGCCAGAGCTATCAACACTTTAAAAAATGACTTTTGATTTTGTATCTTAATGTGACGCACACTTGTCAGCTTGATCGAGCTGAAATGAGTAAAATGAGCAAAATTCATGCTAACGTCATGGCTGCATGGATACTGAAGTTGATCAGCACAAACAGAAACATGATCCAATTTAGGGAATTTTGAAATTCAGGTAATTAGGGGTGAGTGAGCTGAAATTTATTTTTAATGTAATACTTTGAGAGTGGCTCTCTGTCTGCTCTGTATCTTTGAAGGTGTAGCTGAAGAAATCAATTGTGCATCTTTTAAAACCTGATAAAACATGATTTTTATGTACATGATTGATTTTCATTCCTCACATTAGATGTGTCGGCTGACAAAATGGACACAATTTTTATTTGTGTCACAAGTTGGGCTGCAAGGATGTGTGACAATATGTGAGTGTTATCAGACAGATGGACTTGACTGTGTCTGTGTGCAGTTAGGCAGCCGTTCTGAGGTGCTACTGTGCATTGTCTGTCTACCATAGATTTTTAAATGCATTCAAGTGCGTTTCTCCAGAGGCTTGGAGACAAAGTGTGTGTACATGTATGTACAGTATGGTGTGTACAGTGTGTGCACAGGCACATCCCAGCGGACTGTAAGGTTTTTATCTTTTCATAGCAGTTCTGTAGTTTGATATTTCACACCAAAATGTTGCACCTCGTCTGTAAAAGACGTGTCCACATGCTTCAGTGCATCTGTAGCTAGATATGACCTACTCTGTTATTACAGAGCAGGCAGAAAGCATCTATTTTAACGTCTGCGATTCAAATTCAAAATATTAATGTAGCTTCCTACAGTATTTACTTCCAGCTGTGATTCTGACACCGTGGTTTAACCAGTGATTCTTCAGTTTAGGATGGTGGAGACTTTATTGTTCTGCTTCAGGGAAACCAGCGTCACTTTACTCAAAAGCTGGATGTAAAACACAGGACTTGGTTTGGGTCACGAGGAGCTGTAACATTTATCTACCCACAGACTGTAGCTTTACCACTAGCTTTTCTCTGATCTCCAGGAGCAGCCTGATTGTAGCTATTTTGCTTGACCACCCTCACTCCTCTAATAATGTGTATGAGAGCTGTTACAGAATTATATCCACACGGCTCGTTATGTCTTGTGCGACATATTGGTGATAAAGTACTAGTGACCAACTAGGCCTGACCCTGATTTTTAATTTTTGTGCACATTTGTCACACTTAAATTATTTGACTAAATACAAAAAGCAGTTTTTAAATGATTTAATTTATTAAAGGAAAAAAGCTGTCTAAGTTGAAATAGTAATTGCCCCCTAAACCTGTTTGTTTTGATTGATTGTTTGTTTGTAATAACTGTCAATGAGTCTTTCTCATCACTGTGGAGGAATTTTAGTCCACTCTTCTTTGCAGATTTGTTTTAATTCAGCATCATTGTTTTCAACAACAGTTTCCGAGCATGAACAGCCTGTTTACGGTCACGACACAGCATCTCCATTGGAGACTGGACTTTGACTCGGCCACTCAGAAGGCCGCACTGTTTTTTTTTTTGTTTTTGTCTTTGAGCCATTCAGAGGGGGACTTACTGATGTGTTTTGGATCATTGTCCTGCTTCATAACCTAAATGTGTTTGAGCTTGAGGTGACAAACTGATGCCTGGACATTTTCCTTCAGGTTTTTTTGGTAGAGCTCAGAATTCATGGTTCTATTAATTATTAAGTCGTCCAGGTCCTGATTTGCCTCATCATCAATATTTGCTTTTTCACAGCTCTGTCTGTCCATCAGCTCTATCTATCAATCCCACAGAGAATAATGAAGTGCTTACTGAAATGAAATAACACAACAAATGTATTCATTTTATTTTCCGAAACACATTGCTTGTCATTGAATTTCTGCAGCATGTTATTGTGTTCTTGCATATACAGACACACACACTGACTCAGGCCAAGTCTCTTGGGTTTGCAGCAGTTCTTAGCAGCTGCTCCGTGTTTAAGTGACACCTTTTCAGGAGTGCTAATGCTGGCAAGGCATTTAACAGCTAACGGGCCAACTAACTGCTGCCAGGAAACAGTAATGGATGGGTGGACAGTGACTGAAGGGGCTGAGGGAGGAGGTGAGGGGATGAGCGGAGAGGGAGGGTGAGGGAAGCTGTTGTTATGGGGGGAGTTTCTTTTCCTGATCCCATGGCGGCATCCCTGCTGCGCTGGATGAAAGCTCCCTGACCAGCCGTCGTCGCGGTAACTAATTTGCTGAGATTTTCTGCTTGACTGGAGGCACGAGGAAGACCCCCACCTAAAAACTCTGCGGCCGTCCCCGCCTGATCATCAACTTTACCTCATTTTTCCATCGAGTCCGTCCTCCTGACTGTACTGTTTGCTGCCACAGCGTCTGTCCTGCACCTTTCTGTCAAATTGATTTGATTCATTTGATACCATGGTACCTGCACTCATTTGTGATGAGCAGTACATGTACTTAGGGCAGTTACTCCATGTACCACACACGTAACAGTTTGAAGGGGGTACTGAAGAATACGATGTGCCACCATTTTTGGACAAAGTGTGCAAAAATAACGGCATTTACCGACAGCTCCATCTAGTTTTTAAGCAATCCAAAATAACAAAGCATCATTTAATAAAGTTCTATTTAAGATGCTTGGATACTGTTGACTATAAAACTCATGCATGCACTGTAACATAATATAATTAATGCAGAACAGTTTCACTTATCAGCAGCTGTAACGATGCCCTGTCGCTTTCAATGATTGAGTAGCTGATCTATATCAACATCACAGACACATACAACACTGCAAGATGATAACCTGTGTATCAAACTAAAACTACACAATCTAAACACTCTTGTGTTTTATATAATCCCTGAGTTGAATGAACTGATCAACTGAAACACTGGATTCAATCATATTTCATGATCTGCACCGGCTCCGTGATGGATCTGTGGGCCTCAGCTCTTAAGCAGACCTGGAATGGTACTCAGAAATAATGAAAATCATAATTCTCAGGTTTGAACACAGAGGGAAAATAATCAAGTTGATAAATTGACAGATTATTATCCCCAAAAATTAAAAATTTTAGATGAATTATTTTTAGCATGGAGCTAACTGACTGTCATCCTTCACCACTTTCCCTCTTGCTGCCTCTCTTCTCCAGCCACGTCTTCTTGATAATATCCTCTAATCGCTGCTTTGGTACCGTTTAGGGTTCAAACGGGTCACTGGCAAGAAGCCATAATCCTCTTCTTGAACTCTGACCGACAACGGCCATTTTAATGGGGTCAAATACTGGAAGCGGATCAACTCACATTCTGACCAGTGCTGCAAACTCTGGCGTATCGTCTGTTGGACGTGAGAGGAAGAGTGCTCTTTACTCCAGGAGATCAGCAAATGTGTACCTGAGTGGATAAACATGAGGATTAAACACAGAAGGATCAATAATATTGATGAGGACATGGCAGGAGAAGCGGTCGCTTGTCATCGCTTCATGAAAACCTCACAGGAGCCAACGCCAGCACGTGTGTGCAGATTATTAACAAATGTATAGGAACTGTGTGGAAACTGCCAAAAATGCACCGTGTGGCTTATAATGTCATATTTGTATGTGCACAAGTCTCTACGTGTGTGTGTGTGTGTTGTGTGCATTATGGTGTAACTAAGCGCAGATAATTCCAGGCGATAACAACACTTGGACAACAATAGACCTTTTCTTGGGGTTGTTTGGCTCTGATCCAGCTTCCTCTGTGTTATTTTAGCAATGATGCTAATCCCACTTCTAGCAGTTTTCATTTAGTTCCACAGCCAAGGCGAACACAGGCCATGAGACTGCAAGATTACGGATTATAGGTGTTTTATTTCTATCCCACACGTAATTCATAGGAGTTTGGGGGAAACTTTAGAGTTTGTAGATTTGCAGCAGTTCTTCCAGATTTAGCTTTGATGATTTACCTTAATGTAAAACTGGTTATTTTCTTGATCTTTGGTTTATTTTTCCTGTTTTTTAGGGATCCCATACACCCACTATAAATCTGGGCTGATTAGACTTCTTCTCTAGCTTTATCAAAGAACAATTAAAATCAATGCAAACCTTTTTTCTTCGCACCATTAAGAAATAGCTAACAATTTTGATGTTGCTGAACAATATGGTGAACAGTCTTATATGGAGAACACAGCATACGGTATTTACTGTGTTGCAAATGTGTGTAAAATGGTGGCACCAAAATAACAGGTGTTGGAACAATTATTTTAGCTTTAACGGTCAAAAATGCCAGAAAACAACTTTGCACAGAAAGTGATGTGGTTGAGATTAGGCAGAAAGATGTCATGGTTAGGTTAAGGTACTAAATAAGCATGCTTAGGTGTAACTTCCTTAACTTTACAGATGTCATGTGACAGGTAACAATAAGCTCAATGGAACTCGAACACCGATCCTCTGTGTGAAAGTCGTGTTTTATTGTGCCACTTACCAACCTCCTGGCAAAACTTGAGGTATGAAAAGTTGGTGACTGTGTCGTGTAAGTGCTGATTGTTTTTGTGACAAACTGCATCACATTACACATGAGGGCGGCTCTTCAAACTCTTCTGTCTGTGTATAAACAGGAATCACATTCAGACAGTTCTTAGGTTCAGTCAGAGAGTTCTCTACTGTGTAACACCAATATACAATAGGCTGAGTGGTTTTAACCTCAGCTCATACTCCAGCTGTTCTCTCAGTGGAGTCAATCTTTAAACTGTCAGTCGTATTAGATCAATAATTTAAACATAACTGTTTGGTACGACTCAGAAAGATGCCATGTTAGGTAGGGTACAGCAACTATTTCAGGTACCAACATAGATACAAAACACATATTTTGGATTTTAGAACTTTCTTTCCAAGTAAACATATTGTAGCAAGGTAGCTAGCTTTTCTAACTTGTACTATTTGTTTGCTCCTGTCACATTACTAAGGTATTGACTCATACTGGACTTACGTATGATGCATTTCCTTTACAGAAAACAGATGTAAGACATTCACATAATAATGGAAACAATTACAAGTTAGACTCATATCATCTGAAATAGTTCTTAAAATTAATGAAATTCTCTTTCCAGCGTTTTCCTGGAGGTACATCTAATTTTAAGGGACTTTACATAGAACCATTTATTCTTATTACTATGAAAGGTAACCTTAAAGGCAAATGGGACATAGCAGAAATATAAAGTTGTACAATGACTTTGACTTTAACTTCTCAGCCTTGGTGTGAAGGTTCCTGTGAGCAGATCTTCTTCTCTCTCTTTGCCAAAGTGAAAATCTGTAGAGCTGACGTGTGGACTTCTGAAGTTGAGGTCAAACTAACAGAAGGACACAGAGGTGAAGCCCACAGTCTAACATGCAAAGATGACTCTCCCTCACTCTGGCCATATTTAGAGATGTGACTCTTGGCACATTTCAGGAACAGCCTCCCCATGGGGGTCCACAGGGTCGATCCGGACTGCAGAATCACAACACAATTACAGCACTCCTTCTTAAAGAGATGTACAAAATGGCTGAAGCACAGTGTGGAGGGGTGTATTTTAAAAATCCCACTGCTAGCTTTTAGCACCACGCCCCTGCTGCTAAAATCTCATGCTATGCTGCAAAAAGGGTTCGGGTGTTGCAGTAAGCGCGTTACGAGGTTCTCTGTGTCTGCGTCTGTCGCGTTCTTTCCCTGACAAACACTCTGAGGACTCACAGCCTGTAGATGTGCATTAATCTGCCTTTTTTAACCACTGACCTCCTCAATTATTCAGAAGCAGTGTGGAGTCGAACATTCCCAATAAAGATCTAACACTTGTTTGACCAGCCAAATGTCCGATAGTCATGTAGAGACAGACAGAGATGGCTGGGTGATGGGCGAGGAGGACGGACACGATGTCTCAGAGTCAGTCAGTGTGTTAAGAGACGTGCAAAATAAATGCCTCGGTTTGCAGAGAGCTACAAACAATATCCTCAAGAGTTTATTTCAGAAAAAATACAAAACCATTTTAAGGTTTATTCTACTTGTAATAAATAAATAAACCTTGGTTGCTCCTGACTTACCACCTCATCCAGCGTCCTCATGAACCAAAACAGATTCTAAACTGGATTATTCTTCAAAACTCTAGATTAGACAGGAAACGTCAACAAAAATGTCTGTCAACAGTTTATGTTGTACAGACTATAAAGCTTGTCGAGACAAATTGTTGTTTTGGGTAAATAAGTGTATTTTAAAGTCTGTATTTTTAGTTTTTACTTGTTCTCTTTGAATAGAAATCTTGATTTACCATTAGATTTCCTGATTAAATAAAGCTTAACTAACTAAACATATCAACGGTAGACAAGTCTGCAGCATCTGTACATGACTAATCCAGTGTATCTAGGACAGAAAACTGCACCTTACAAAGGCGAACGTTAATCTACCTGATTGTTATGTGTGCTACAAAGGTTGTTTAAAAAACCTTTAAGTACTTTAATAAAAGTGTAAAGACACCACAAACCCATTTATCGTCTTTCAATCTCAACCTGTGAGGTGTGGAATCCTCCTACTGATACTGGCTTCTGGTTACAGATGTGATGCATTCAAATTCACATCCAGATCAGAAACTCAGAAAAACAGTCTGGTTCGCTTCTGTGTGAAATTCACTGTTGAAGTGGACAGAAAATGAAGGAAACTCTCTGCTACTTCATAAACTATATTTAGCCCATGCAAAACATTCAAAACAGTTTTTGAGACTCATGTAGCTTTGCAGTGGTGGAGATGAGCAGAGGAGGAGCAGGGGGAGAGAGATTTGGGGGCTGAGTGGAGACGTCGGTCCTGCATTTGAACTTAACCTGACTGTGGCCCGGGACTGACGCAGCAATTAGCACCAGGGATCAGCTTCAAAAGGAACGGCGCAGTGTGAAGCTGGTCTAATTAGTCATATGAACAGAGGCAACAGACCGACCACTGCATGCCTCAGGCTGGGGGAAGTGTGTGTGTGTGTGTGTGTGTGTGTGTGTGTGTGTGCTTGGGAGCTGGTTTAGTGCAGTCAACAGCAGGTGATTGAGAGTCCATGTTGGCAAAGACATGCTTCAGATCAAAGCTTTGTTATGTCAGCTAACGTGTGATCTGATACGATCTGTTTCTGAAATAAAAGTAAAACTGTGTTTTTCATAAAATTTCTTAGAGTCGCATCCTAAGAACAATGTGTATTCTTGTTATGGACTTTCA